>CM019176.2:62891097-63163779 GCA_009739505.2 Apolygus lucorum | reverse complement strand
ATTGCGTGCATCTGGCGTCCGCCCTACAGACCCTTACAGTCAATCAGTGGCGTCCGGTGCAAAGTGGCGTCCGTATACGGACGTCATTTTACACAACAGGCTCATCTTGTACAGAATGATCTTCATTGAGGCGTCTCCCCCTTTTTTAGGAGGACGTCATTTTGACGGTTTTCTTCAGCAAACGTATAGATTTAGTGCACGCAATTTCCGCTAGGACGCTGCGCACGTTTCGTATATGATTTGCAAAAGTTAAACTTTACACGAAGCGGTGGAAGTGGCGTCCAGGTTGCAATCCCCGGTTCGCCCACTCCAGCAGCCATCGAACTAAACACCTGGAACGCCGTCTCAGCGTCCTCAATTCTGATGATTTTCACGTACAACCAATCGTTCCTAGGGAAACTAACTTCCTCATTTTCCACCCCACAAAAATCGTTCACCACTCATTGGAAGCTCTCAATTTATTAAACATAAGGCATAATATGTCTCTCGTGGTTGAGTACTTGTACGAAAGCGGTATCCACCGTTTGTGTTTTAGTAAGAAGCTTATTCATTTGGTTGCTAATTTTTTACTTCTGAATGGTTTTTCACGAACCTACCTCAACACCAAAAACCGCGCAAAAATCTTAGCTTTATAATATTTGAAGTTGAAAAATATTCAACAATATTGAATTTCGGGATAAAAGCGTCCTAGCAACGTAAATTTCCGAAATCAAGTTCCCTATTTCTTCGAATCGAGTGTGAAGCTTTTATGTATTCTAAATAACTTGATTGTTATTGTGATTGATCGTGTAGTTAAGTAGTAGGTAGGTAGTAACGATGGTTGGTTTACGTTTCAAAGTACGTAGAATCCGAAAATCGAACTTAAAAAAACCGACCATCCGCGGCATTTTTTGATTTATTATTTTCAATAATGAATCATTGGAATCGACAAACAGAAAAAAATTTCAACCCTCCTCAAAATTTGATGTTTAACGTTTCAAGGTAACGTAGAAACCGAAAATCGAATAAACAATTTCCGTCCGTCCGCCATACGCGGCACTTTTCTTACCAACCATGGACTGATTTGGTTGAAATTTGGTATGTGGGCTCCATTGGGGGTCTAATTGTGTCTCGAAGTTTTTCATTGATATCAGTTACTTTTAAGGAGTAAAAGTTAAGGGTTGACATTTTCAAAAGTACGCTAGCTCGGGAACTCTCGAAACAAAGGTATTGTTTTTTCACCAATTGAAGATAGTATTGAATTTTTAGAAATATTAGAGACCACGCGGAGCTTTGTAGGACAAACCGTTCGCTCCCTACGAGAACTTGAAGGGTTTCCTTCGTTTTATAACAGAAACTCCTGTAAGGAACTCTATTTTTCGAATCGAGTGTGAAGAGTTTATTTCTTCCGAATAAACTTGATTGAGAAGGTGTGAAGGTAATTATGTAGTAGGTACCTACCTACTTTTGTTACTTACCAACCATAGGTACTTGCTACCTAGCAAGTACCTATGGTTGGTGAGTAACAAATTAAAAAAAAAAATAGTGAAAAATGGCAAAGTTGTGATCCCTGCAGACGAGTGAAAAAAAAACTTTTTTCTTGGAATTTTTTAAGAATATTTTCTTAGAACTTATTTAAAAATAAGTCAATGTGTTTCTCTGCGTTACAAACATCTGAACTCTACCATAAGAAAAAATTATATCAGTCACATGAATAGGGTGCTGTTCCAGGACGTAAACGTCGTGCTAACAATGATACAACAATACTGAAGACTAGCTTGGCCATTTTCTCCACCTCCATTTAAGTACACAGGACTAGTCAGAAACCTACCAAAAATCTTAAATTGATGGAAAAACAATACCTTTCTAAAAAACTTCTTTGAGATAGAGCGTTTTCAAAATTTCAACCTTAGAAGTGACCTACAGCAACCAAAATCTTCGGCGCACAACTAGACCCTAAAAGGCCCCTATACCAAATTTCATCAAAATCGGTCAATGCTGGGTGACGAAAGAGCCGAGTACGGCGGACGGACGGCCTAATTTTTATTCGATTTTTGAATTTCACGTACCTTGAAACGTAAACCAACAAATTTTGAGGGGGGGTTAATTTTTTTTCTTGGTCGTTTCCAAAGGTTTGTTATTGAAAATAATTAACCAAGAAAAGGCGAAAAACTCGGGATTGAAAATATGTGGGAGCCAGACGAGTAAAGATCTGATAATGAGAGAAGCGCAAACCTCAGAGGTAGAAGTTTAACGATCCCCGTTCGTAGGAGGTTGATCTATAGCGCGGAAAATTCAAGTTGGGCGGGAATCACAAATTTCGTTCACTGGCCACCGTCCATGTTAGGATGACATGACGAGTTTGGTATCAATTCCTGTGTAATTTTTCACGCTGAATCCGTTAGTGATACTTACAAATGATTTTGACGGCTAGAAAGTGGATTTTTTGAAGAAGACCTCCATTCGTAGATATGGTAGTGAGTATAAAGTAACACCTTTCTTTTATTATTTTTCTGTATAGATCATTCGTCTGAAAAGATCACAATTTTACCATTGTAACTCTTTTACCTGCTACATAATTACCTTCACACCTTCAAAATCAATTTTTGGAAGAAATAAACGCTTTGCATTCGATTCGAAAAATAGGGTCCTTCGTATGGAAATTTGATTACTGGTTGCTACGGAAGCAAAACTGAATACAACTCGAAGAAACGAACAGCGATCGCATTTTGGTCAGATAATAATATTATTTGATAATAGTATTAATTATTAAATTAAATTAAATTAAATTAAATATTAAATAATAATAATAATATTAATAAATATTATTTGAACGCGATTAGACCTCTTTGGTGATTCACACTCGTGATTTTGTTTTATCGAAGGAAAAACCTTAAGGTCTCGTAGGGAGCTAACGGTTTGTGCTGCAGAGCTCCGCATGGTCTCTAAAATTTTAAAAATTCTATGCTATCTTAAATTGATGGAAAAACAATACCTTTATATCGATTTTTTTGAGCTAGGGCGTTTTCAAAATGTCAACCCTTATTTTTCATCCCTTAGAAGTGAAGAAACCATGCTTACTATTGGCTGGGGCGTTAGTGATTATTCGGTTAGGAAGATTATTCGGTATTGAGAATAAAATTTGAAAAAAAAATGCTCTCCTGTAAAATTCTATTTTTTGTACTTACCTGGTTTTTCCCCACCACCAGCCAATTCATTGACCTGGAGAAGATGGGATTTTGGCAGAACTGTTGAAGAATGGACGAGAAAAATTGGAAAAATCATTGCACTCCCCGCATGTGTGTACTAGTAAAATTCGTAAATTGGTACTACGAATCCCATCATGCTCGTACATTCTTATTACAGGATCTAATTCCAAATTCGAATAATATGGAAACAATATTTTATTGATGTTAGGAAGCTATGTGCTACGCCCACAAAGGTAGTAAAATACGTAAATTGATACTACAAACCCCATCCTGCTCGTACATTTGTATTACAGGATCTAATTCCAGATTCGAAGAATGTGGAAACAATATTTTATTGATGTTGGGAAGCAATGTGCTACCCCCACAAAGGTAGTAAATACGTAAATTGGTACTACGAACCCCATCCTGCTGTACATTTTTATTACAGGATCTAATTCCAGATTCTAATAATCTGGGAAGAATATCGTCGTTCGAGGCCCAGCATGGCACATCTGACATTTTGGCGAAATCGAGTTAAGAACGGTTTCTTATTCAAAATTTCACGCCCGAGCGATTGGCGCTAACAGTTTTTCAATCTGACCGCTCGTAGCGCTAGTATTTGCGAATTAGTCAGCATAGCATATCTAAAACCACCCAACAGCAAGGCACATCTGCACAGAAAGCATGGAAAAATCGTATATGCCAGGAAGCGAGGCAAGTTTATTGAGTTTATTGCAATAATTAGAAGTATATAGCGGTTTTTTCCTTTTAGTAATGCTTAATGAAGATTCAATCTTGATTTCTAACAAAAAGAAAATCATAAATCATCGGCATTAGTTAAGAAAATAAGATAAATAAGTTTGAACTGCAAATGTGCTATGCTGCTAGGATGAAGCTATGCATATGTGCATTGCTGTTTTGTATTTTATTTCGAACAAAGCTTATTTTCGTGAACAAAATCGGTGCCTTTGTAGGAAGAAAGAAGAAAGGAAGTTCTCGCAGAGTACTTACCCAAAAATAATTGTTAATGTTTTCTCAATGAAAAAAATCGGCGTAGTCATTTTCCAAAACTAAGAAGTAGTAAGTCAGAAGTGAAGTGATTTTATTCCTTTTACTCAACTGAAAAGCCTATTCTGATGGTAGATTTTGATAATTATCTGCTAAATGAAATACTAGTCATTGTCTCATTACTGTGAAAATCTTGTCAATTCATGTTCATTGACTGGAATATCTACAACATTTTTAGACTTTTTACAAAATTAACTTTAACAAAATTTGTAAGACTTATATATTTAATATATAAGTCTTTTCGGGTTCTGAAATTTTACTGAAGGTTTAAAAAATATAGTTGAATTCAATAATATTTAACTGGTTAACCCTAATTGGGCCATGGTATCACTAGCGTCACCGAAAACATCTCAGGAACTCCACAGATATCTCTAAGTGTCACCGGAGTAACCAAAATTAAATTACAACTTTAAATTTAATGGACAACAGAATTTTCTGTCTCAAAATAGAGTTATGAAAAAAATTTCCAAGGAAATCGATGAAAAACATTTTATAATAACATCAATTTTTGATTTCCAATAACTTACAGAAAATGTTTCGAAAAATTCAGCTCTGTCCAATAAATTTTTAAATTGCAATTGATATCTAGTTAATCTGGTGACACCTTGGGAAAGCTGTGGGATTCCCAAGATGTTTTCAGTGACACTAGTGACACCATGGTCCAATAAGAGGTAATAATATTTCACTTCAACTATATTTTTTTAAATTTCAGCAAAATTTTAAAACCCAAAACGACTTATATATTTGTAGACATTCCAGTCAATGAACATACGAGTAAATTGACAAGATTTTCACAGTAATGAGACAATGACTAGAATTTCATTTAGTAAATAATTATCAAAACCCACCATCAGAATAGGCTTTTTAGTTGAACAACAGGAATAAAATCATTTCACTTCCGACTTATATTAACACATGTTCGCTTTCCAGTAGAGAAATATTATTTGACAAGAAGGTCAGAGGAATATAACAATAAATTCAGTTCACTTGGTAACTCCTCATCTCAGTTTTGTAATAAGTAGAAACCCCATTATAAACAATTCATGTTTTATCATTCTGCCCTTCGTCCCATGAAATACGTGCATTGCTAAACAATATATTTGATATTGTGAAGCGTCCAATCTGTATAATTCGTAGGAAATAAGAAAGGCACATCACATGAGTACCATAAGAAAATATACACTCCTAGTAACGCAGGTAAACTGTAGTAAAATTCAAGTCTAGCTTTATGAAACGGATTTTATACAGATCTCTGTGATCCTTAATAATGTTTCTGTGTTAGCTAAAGAATTTTTGACATTTTCATGTCTGCTTTGGCACATAAACTGAAAAATCGACACGAAAACTTGCTCACGCGACCAATAAATAAAATAGACTCACTGTGTTGCGCAGAGAAGAATCAACTGTTTTCTTATTTTGATGCTTGGGTACATGAACTAACAACCATACTTTCACACACATGAAAATGTCCCAATGTGTTGCAGACTCGTATGCAAGCATTTATAATTTTTTTCTAATATATACCTACTGCATTTTCCAAGGCTTTTCTTCACTAGGACTAGGAAAATAGATACCTACCCTAATACTAACGCTGGTAGTAGCAGATGTGGAATTCAAGTCAATGTAAAACTAGAACTGTTGGGTTCAATTTTTTTGTGTCGTTTAAATAAAACAAATTATAAATTAAATTAAATAAATAAAATAAAATAAACTATAAATTGGTACTGTTTCGAGTTTATAAACATCTGGTACCTACCTTCCCTGTCTACTTGTCGGGCTGACAAAAAAAGGAATTGCAAGCCAGTTTAAAACTCTATCCTTGGCTTTATAGAGGGAAACCAAATAGATAATTTATTTGAGAACTTAATTTTAGTACAGCAGCATAGGACAACTTCATGTTACCCCTCTGAAAAATAGCACAAATGTTCGACAGCATAGCATATCTAGGGGACGAAATCTGGGCAGCATAGCACATCTACGCTAATTTCGAAGGTAGTTCGTTGACAACCAAATTTATTGTAAAATCATGTTGAGCGACCCCAATTAGGCTAGTTTGAACTCAGAAAATAAAGAAAACACGATTACCTTACTCGTAAAACAGTTTTTTGGCTCTCCTGAAAAGTTGGCAAAAGTTAGATGTGCCATGCTGGGCCTCGAACGACGATATTTTATTGATTTTATTAATAACAACTTATTAAACAACTTGTGAGGGGGGGTTCTTTTCTACTTCTCTTTTGCTTCCTCACTACCGAAGGTTGGGAAGCTTTGTATTCGTGAAAGAAGTGAAAAAAAAAAAATTTCCTCCAAAATCAAAATTTCCACTTGCTTTTTGCGTTTTAGAGCTTCCCGAACAATTTTGGTTCCGTGTCTGTCTGTCTGTCGGTCTGTCTGTGGTCAATCCTTGTCCCGGGCAAAACTATACTAACCTGTGGTCCGATTTTGATGAAATTTTCAGGGATTGTGCGGGTTAGGTCCTAGACGGTCCCCTATCAATTTCAGCACCTTCGGACGAATAGGAGCGAGTGCGCATGCGCAAACGTGAATTTCCTGGAACCTCGGTTTCTCGGTTTCTAATGAACCGATTTTGCTCAAATTTGGAGGTTAGTTAGGGACTAACTTCTGAGAGACACCCTATAAGTTTCAATCAAATTGGTCAAGCAATAGCCGCTGCGCATGCGCGAACTTTAAATTTATTGTTACAACCAAAACTCCCCAACTATTCAACCAATTTCGACGAAATTTTAAGGGATTGTGTGGGTTAGGTCCTAGACGGTGGTTTATACCTACACTCTTTCGTTCTTTTATTTCAGTGGTTTATATACCACAACTATTTACAACACTATTAAAACATTAATACCTGCAACCCTATCCCGCATATTATCGCCAATATTTTGGTATTCAATAACTCTTTGAATCATAATTTTTTCGCCAACTGATTCTATTCGTCCATGTTACAATGAGTGAGGAAGCTATACTGCCCACCCAACTTGGCAGACGTTTTTTTCTATAGTGATACATTTTGCGAACCATATAGAACCATTAATTATGGATCAATGTCCCTCCCTCATTATTAAACTTCCTGGTCCTCAGGAAGGGAAGTGGGGCCTAATAAACTCGGCCCGATTTTATTTCCTATGTATGATTTTTTCTCTTGAAAATTATATTTTCCCCATTTCTCTCTTATTGGTCCTTTTTGGCAATTACCCATTATTTTTCATGTAAACAACTTGTGAGGGGGGGTTCTTTTCTACTTCTCTTCTACTTTTCTATATTGACACATTTTGCGAAACGTTCTGAGATTGAATTGGGTGAGTTCACCAATTTGGCATTCTCCCACACCCTTGAAAACGGCTGGTTCCAGCCCTCAACTCTGCGGCGCCTTGCCAGCGCTATTCACACTGCAGCGGAATTGACGTCCAGTAAGCTCGAGCTTACTGGACGTCAATTCAGCTGCTGTGTGAACGGAAGCCACTATGCGTTCATATGTACAGCGTATATGTGAAGAACTGTATATGTCATCAGCAAGCGAAATGTGAATATCTGAGTCGGTTAACAAGTATCTCGGCCTTAATTAATGTTGGAATTTCAAAATTTTGTTAAAATGACCACTCCTTCAGGGGGACGTCACTTTACCACAACTATGATACGGACGTCATTTTGTACCAAGATGTAAATATATACATATATATATATATATATATATATATATATATATATATATATATATATATATATATATATATATCTATATATCTCTCTATCTATCTCTCTACTCTCTCTCTATCTCTATATCTCTATCTCTCTCTATCTCTCTATATCTCTATATCTCTATCATATATCTATATATATCTATAAAAATCAAAACACGAGTGTGAATCGCAAAAGAGGCCTAATCTCCGTTCAAATTAGAGCTGACCGAAATGCGATCGATGGTTGGTGATTTTGATTTTTTTTTTTGATTTTTTTCCATGTTGGATGGTTGGTGATTTTGTAGACGAGTGATCTATATAGAAAAATAATAAACCATTGTGTAATAATTTGCAGCGTTTTGGTTTATCAGATTCTAATAGTGCCCTTTGGAAAAAAATGTAACTCTCTCTCAAAACTTGATGGCTCACGTTTAAGGGGAGTTAGCCAGCCAGCTGCCTGGATTTGGCCCTCCTTAGCTTCTCTGCTGTATAGTGTCCCTCCCTCTTGACATAACGTTTCCAAATTTTCATTACGTTTTTAGGACATACTCAGGATTACTCCATCCTAATTTGGTAAAATTTGGGAGATTAAAAAAAAAGTAAAAATCTTTTACAAATATTTTTTGTTTCGAAAATTCACCGATCTTTCGGTCCTGGTGTTCCTAGTGTTCCTAGTGTTCCTAGTGTCCATTCAAGTTATCATTTTCAAATTTTTACTTGTTGTTTATAACAATCTAATAAATATTCTGTGCCTATAGTTCCAAAAAATTCCGATTTCCTGATTTTTAACCACTTTTCAAAGTTAACCTTGGAAATCGTCCATTTTTTGAGGACTTAGAAAGTCATAAAATCCGTCCAAAGTAATATTTCACAACTTCATAGGCACAGACTCTATCTTACATATCCCCAAGCGCTGTGTAAAAATTTGGTTGCAATCAGTCGAACGGTGTGGGAAGTAGATGTATCGAAGTACTGAGAAATGTAATTTTACAGGAAAGCCGTTTTTTGTAAAACGTTGACCTCCCGTGGTCTCTAGGAGCCCCGTGGCTCTCTTTTGGACTGTCCTATCGACATGTTGTTTCTTTTTCATCTATAATAATTTCCCTTCCATGTTGTTGTTACATCCCTGGAATGAAAGTATATGAAAATAAAAAGAAGGAGGAGAGATAAGCTGATAATTATGGATATTGTTTTAACTACCTACGCAGCACCGCGCTGAGACCCAACTTCAGGGAATTTATTACAAATAATTCCAACAGTCCGATTTCCATATTTAAAAAAAATATCCGCAGCATTGAATACTTAATGAAAACAAAAAACCCGAAATCGATTTTTTTTCCCCATTTTTGCCGGCTAACTCCCTTTAAGGACTCAAAAACCCAAAAATTCAATTAAAACGCTGGAAATTATTACACAACTGTTTATTATTAACCCTTAATTTCCCACTTGTTGAAACAAATCATTTTTCGGATATTTTTTAACCAAACGGCATAGAATTGCTCGTTTTGATCGAGATGTATTTGAATTTTCTCAATTTGACGAAAGCAGGATGGTATATTTTTGGAAACCTCAGGAGGGATGTGTCAGGTGGTTCTAAAAATATAGTTACTTCGAGGATGATGGGGGGGGGGGGGGGAGATAATCGTTATTTTAAAATTAGATGCTTGAAAAACGTTGTATCCAATTTTGGCTGGACGGAGCCAGCAGCTTTTTATTCTAAAACAAAAAAAAAACGAAATGACAAATAAAATTGTTAACCCAATAAGACCTCTCTTCAGGGGCACCTTAATGGGATATTGATGCAGTGACCCCCCACATCCTGAGGTTTCCAGTAATACACCATCTGACCCCTCAGCTTCTAAAGTATCCAAAAAGACAACATTGAAAAATCGAAATTTTCTGCTATTGTTGGATACTCCCAGTCATTATTTTCATTTCCTCAACGTCTTGGGTTGATGTTCTGTAAGATTCCAAATTAAATTTGGCAGAATAGTTGTTACAGTAAGGTATCAGAACTAATTCATGAAACTGACCTTTACTGTCCCCCAGTTCATGGTAGAGGTAGGATGATCTTAACACGATATCACCACAACGATCGATGTTTTTCCCCGGGTTTTTTTACACAATAGTTGAAGTGTCTACTAGGTCTAGTAGGTATCCAAGTATCTAGTAGGTAGCCAAAATAATATCAGTTTTGGTTTAAAAGCGGCTGAATAATGTCGCAGATTGCTTAAAAATTGGACTCCGAAAAGATACTTCAGGACATTAAGGGTTAAAAATAATGTAATAAATTTTCCCAGCGGCTCCATTTGGAGTAAACTTTCGGTTATTGTCAGTTACCTCCTTCTAAGGGACAAAAAGTTGGGGAAATTCTTTCGAAACGTCCTGGCTTGAAAACGTTTAATATACAAGAACGTGTTGTTTTGTCATAAAAAAAATTCAGTTAAAGTTTTCAGTTCAAAATTTCCACGATTTTAAAGAATTTCGTGACACTACCGAGAGCTTTGCAGGCCAACCGTTCGATTATGAGGATAATTAATTACCTAACTGATGAATCTTCCATGATTTAACTCATCCATATAAGACAGTACTCGGTTTTCAGGAACGAGCAAAATAATCCAGATGATCAGTGATCGTTAAAATTTAACGATTGCATATTTATATTATTATTGCATAAATTTATTATTGCATATTTAATATGCAATATTAGCGCAATTTATCAGAATACTAACACCCATGTGAGCTCTGTGGGCTAGTCCAAGAGGACCCCACATACTCCCACTCCCTACCTACACCGTGGTCCTTAGCAGGGTCGGAAGAACCTGTGTTCTTCGCAAACCGGTGATCTTTGCAGAAAACTAATAAACCGTTGTGCAGCGATTTTACTATTATAATGGTGTTGAGTACTTCACACTGAATATTTGGTTCCTCTCATGTTACTGCTACATTCATGGACGAATAAGGGCCACTGATCGTGGAACCCCAAACCGAGTTGTTGCCAGTAAAGACGTGAGGTAGAGACCATAAGAGATTACGATCATTTCTGCGTAGAGCTACTCAGATATGGCATCGTTTAATCATCGAACCGTGTCGCCATGCCAAAACAGATGGAAGACAGCATTCCATCCATCCATCCTCTGTTACTATCGATGAGCTGTAGAGGGAAAAGTTTATCGCACTATTTGGAGGCCAGATGACCAGAAGATAACTCGCACTGTTCAGATCCTTAGAAGATAATTGTGAAGTGAACAATTTGTTGTATTTCGTTGAAAACTACTTTAAAAAAATTATTGATTGTAGATTTTATTTGTGGTTATGTGTGTCCAAAAAGCAAAATACGAAAATTTGATGCGACAGAATCTCTGATAGCGATATTTGAGCGTGCAGGAGTGGCGGCTAAGAACATCTGGGTATCTGCCTGTGGGCTACGTGCCTCTGAGTTACTGAGTCATTAGAAATCATTGAATTAGTTCATGAATCTCTGCAACAGCACTCCAAGGCGTCATTTGTGTGGAAACCATGCGTTTGTTTCGGTAAGTTTATTTTTAAGATCGCAAGACTTATGATCACAACCTTGAAAAAAAACTACAAATTATTACACAACGGTTTATTGCTAATCATTATTATTATTTTAATGAATAACTCGCCAGCAAATATAGCTTCACCAATATCAGTACTCCATATTTTTGCACAAGTTTCACTATCAAGTTTAGTTTGAAACAGGACCTACCAGCAAAACTCCGTTATTCGACAGTTGAGTGCCCTCAAATTCATAACTAATTATTGGTTCCTAGAGAAGCACTACTGAGTGGCGTGAAACTCTATTCGAAGAAAGGAAAAAAATCGCATTTGATCAGCAATAATTCTGAACTATGAACGGGGATTTGGCCTAATTCTGTCAGTAAACATTCATTTCCGATTCACACTGGTATTTTTGCTTTACCATTCTCCCCAACTTTTCATATAGAGTAAACGGTTGGTCCTAGAGAGCTCTGAATCGTTTCATTCGATTCTAGAAATGCAATACTACTTTAAATTTAAGCATGAAAAAACAATACCTTTATATCGGAAGTTTTTGAGCAAGGGAGTTATGAAAATTGCAACACCTATTTTTCACCCCTTAGAAGTGACTGACGATAGCAAGAAGCCTCAGAGCCCATATACCGAATTTCATCAAGATTGGACCTTTGTAACTGACAGGTTACTTAAAATCTGAGCGCTGCACTACAGTAGGTGCTCAACCGCGTACACGCTAAACCAAAGAATTCATACTGCTCATCAATAATAATTCTTTCCACTTTCACTCATAATTTATGGTAATTTAAACATGAAATATAACACTAGATTACAAAATTTAGGGGTGGTCTGGCTGCCTCGTTCTTTCACCAGTTTTCTTATGGTATTTGGTGCGCTGAATCCGAATCTGACGTCAGTTTTTTTTGTTTATGTCGGATTTTCAAGATATAGCTAGTTTTAAGATTTTTCTAGTTCTCACTTTTCTTCATTTTTTAGTGAAAACTCATCTTGCTCAAATCTCCTCAAAAAGTACTCAGACTTATAGGAAATTTCATGTAGAATCCGAATATGTACTTAGTTTTTAAGTAAAGTTGTGTTAAACCGCCTATTTTCCTCAAAACGTATCAAAAAACACCGGTTCTCAACGTTTTGGTTTATTATTTTCAATAATAAGCCTTTGGAATCGAGCAAGAAAAAAAAAATTTTAACCCCCCCTCAAAATTTGATGTTTTACGTTTCAAGGTACGTAGAATCCGAAAATCGAATAAAAAAATTTCCGTCCGTCCGCCGTACGCCGTACGCCGTCCGCCGTACGCCGTCCGCCGTACGCGGCACTTTTCTTAGCAACACTGGGCCGATTTGGTTCAAATTTGGTATATGGGCTCCATTTGGGGTCTAGTTGTGCCGCGAAGCTTTTGGTTGATGTAGGTCACTTCTAAGGGGTGAAAATTAAGGGTTGAAAATTTCAAGAGTGCCCTAGCTCGAAAACTCTCGAAATAAAGGTATCGGTTTTTCACCAATTTAAAATAGTACAGAATTTAAAAAAATTTTTGAGACCACCCGGAGCTCTGTAGGACAAACCGTTCGGTCCCTACGAGTACTTGAAGGTTTTCCTTCGATAAAACAGAATCATGAGTGTGAATCGCAAAAGAGGTCTAATCGCCGTTCAAATTTTATCTGACTAAAATGCGATCGCTGTTCATTTCTTCGATTTGTATACAGTTTTGCCTTCTGCGTAACCAGTAATCAAATTTCCATATCAAGCTTTCTATTTTTCGAATCGAGTGTGAAGCGTTTAGTTCTTTCTAATAAACTTGATTGTGAAGGTGTGAAGCCATTATAGTGTGGTAGGTAGTACCTACCAATAGTTGGTAGGTAAAAAAAAATTGTTAGGTAAAAACAATGTTTGTAGGTAAAAAACGCTGCAAATCATTGCTCACTGATCAGATCACTGATCAGCTGAGTGAGCTCCGAAGCCATTTTCAATGCTATTGAATGGAAGTGCTCTTCCAGGCGTCTCCAGCATTCGAGGAGATCTTCTTCACTCTTCTGATCACTGATCAGCTGAGTGAGTTCCGAAGCCATTTTCAATCCTATTGAACGCAGGAGCTGAAATTTGAGAGGGAAGGTCAAGGGAGAATACAGATGGTGGTAGGTGCTATTGATGGAGAACCAGTGATCTATACAGAAGGATGATCTATACAGAAAATAATAAACCTTTGAGCAATGATTTGCAGCGTTTTTTCTTCGGGTTTTCCCTTACATTTTGCCACTTGAAAAAAAAATCAATGCTAAAAAAAAATGTTCTTGGGCTTTTAATTTGTAGGGGGGACACCCCAGAGGAGAATGAGACCAATCGCAGCCTCCTAAACCCATTAATATCGAAGGAATGAGCTTTTTCATGGCACTGAGATGAAAATTCACAAAAACCGGTAGTTAATTTTTCGAGATAAGTATGTGCGTCCTAAATCTGTTTTCCTCAAATGGATTTTCCTTTCTTCTACATTTTTTATGCTTGTCACTTATTAAGAGTAAGATCGAAAATAGGTACTCAAAGGGGGAGTAAATCATAATTGGGAAACACTTGTTTTGTTAAGTGATTTTAATTCAGTTTTACAAAAGAAACACAATAAACTGCAGAAAAGTTAACGGTGTAAATCTGTTTCATGATGACTCAGATGAATCAAAAGTTGGTATAATGTTTGGTTATTCCTTCACCTCAGAGGTTTCATCGCCGGCATCTATGTAGAGAAAACTTAGCATTGACCGATTTTGATGAAATTAGGTATGTAGGCTCCATTTGGGGTCTAGTTGTACCCCGAAGATTTTGGTTGATCACTTCTAAGGGTTGAAAAATGAGGTTTGAAATTTTGAAAACGCCCTTACTCAAAAAATGTTGATATCAAGGTATTGTTCTTCCATCAATTTAAGATAGTATAGAATTTTTTGAGACCACGCGGAGCCCTGTAGGACAAACCGTTCGCTCCCTACGAGAATATGAGAGTTGGACTTACGATAAATCAGAAACACGAGTGTGAATCGCAAAAGAGGCCTAATCCCCGTTAAAATGTTAGCTGACCGAAATGAGATCGATGTTTTTCTGGCAAAGCCTTGTTCTTTGCAGACGAGTTATCTATATAGAAACATAAGAAACCTTTGTGTAATAATTTGCAGCGTTTTTAATCGTTAACGAATAGCTACGAATTTGTACGTTTTACATTTAAGTAAGAAAAACGCTGCAAATCATTGCTCAAAGGTTTATTATTTTCTGTATAGATCATCCTTCTGTATAGATCACTGGTTCTCCATCAATAGCACCTACCACCATCTGTATTCTCCCTTGACCTTCCCTCTCAAATTTCAGCTCCTGCGTTCAATAGGATTGAAAATGGCTTCGGAACTCACTCAGCTGATCAGTGATCAGAAGAGTGAAGAAGATCTCCTCGAATGCTGGAGACGCCTGGAAGAGCACTTCCATTCAATAGCATTGAAAATGGCTTCGGAGCTCACTCAGCTGATCAGTGATCTGATCAGTGAGCAATGATTTGCAGCGTTTTTTACCTACAAACATTGTTTTTACCTAACAATTTTTTTTTACCTACCAACTATTGGTAGGTACTACCTACCACACTATAATGGCTTCACACCTTCACAATCAAGTTTATTAGAAAGAACTAAACGCTTCACACTCGATTCGAAAAAGAGAAAGCTTGATATGGAAATTTGATTACTGGTTACGCAGAAGGCAAAACTGTATACAAATCGAAGAAATGAACAGCGATCGCATTTTAGTCAGATAAAATTTGAACGGCGATTAGACCTCCTTTGCGATTCACACTCATGATTCGGTTTTATCGAAGGAAACCCTTCAAATACTCGTAGGGACCGAACGGTTTGTCCTACAGAGCTCCGGGTGGTCTCAAAAATTTTTTTAAATTCTGTACTATTTAAAATTGGTGAAAAAACGATACCTTTATTTCGAGAGTTTTCGAGCTAGGGCACTCTTGAAAATTTCAACCCTTAATTTTCACCCCTTAGAAGTGACCTACATCAACCAAAAGCTTCGCGGCACAACTAGACCCCAAATGGAGACCATATACCAAATTTGAACCAAATCGGTCCAGTGTTGCTAAGAAAAGTGCCGCGTACGGCGGACGGCGTACGGCGGACGGCGTACGGCGGACGGCGTACGGCGTACGGCGGACGGACGGAAATTTTTTTATTCGATTTTCGGATTCTACGTACCTTGAAACGTAAAACATCAAATTTTGAGGGGGGGTTAAAATTTTTTTTTTTTTCTTGCTCGATTCCAAAGGCTTATCATTGAAAATAATAAACCAAAATCAGTTTTGAACTGTACATAAATAAAAGGACGGAGTGCTACGATAATACATTTTTTTCTTAAAACAATATTAAGTATGTAATGTATATATTTATAGTTGGCTTGTAATAGTTTGTAAGCTGCAGTAAATCTTCTAGGTTGCATTGCAGTCATATAAATATCTACCCTCATGTATAACAGGTACGACAGTGAATACTATAGTATAGATGCGACCGATTGAGTGCAAAGTTGAGGTTTTCAATGAAAATATTTCCAATATAGGTAAGTAAACTGGATGTTTCATGATAACGATTCGTTTCAAATGGTACAACTAAGTAGATTAAAAAGTCCATTAAACCCCATGCCTTTAGTTTTGCTTATATCATTACCTTTATTATGATTATTCAGCATAATTCGTAAGATAAATCGAGATGACGGCAACCATATAGCTGACGTCGAGGAATCCTTGACCAAGCGAGACGATCAGTCCGGCGATATCGATTGCTTATGAGTCAAAGATAGGGGCGGCTCTCTTCTTCCGGTATCTTGGTCGTATCATCAAAAGAAACAGTCCGGACAGTCTCCGATGGTCTGAAGCATTCTACCCTCCACAGTACTCACACCGATCAACAGAGAGGTCGTTGAACCTGACCTGCAACTTTTGTTCACGTTTATGAGGGTGGTATGGGAGGATGATAGGTACTTGATATGTGAAATCATGAAAACATAGTTTGGAATATTAGATAGTCACCGACTTTTTGAAAACTGCAACACCTGTGATCCGTCAAATCTCACCTGATAGAGTAATAAGCAGAGATGAGATTTTCATTTAGTTTCTTTATATAGATTAATATTTATTTATATTTATGCTGCAATTCGAGCCCGTTTTTGCACTCATTTGTGTTTTGGTTTATTATTTTCAATAATAAGCCTTTGGAATCGAGCAAGAAAAAAAAATTTTAACCCCCCCCCCCCCCCCTCAAAATTTGATGTTTTACGTTTCAAGGTACGTAGAATACGAAAATCGAATAAAAAAATTCCCGTCCGTCCGCCGTACACGGCACTTTTTTTAGCAACACTGGACCGATTTGGTTCAAATTTGGTATATGGGCTCCATTTGGGGTCTAGTTGTGCCGCGAAGCTTTTGGTTGATGTAGGTCACTTCTAAGGGGTGAAAATTAAGGGTTGAAATTTTCAAGAGTGCCCTAGCTCGAAAACTCTCGAAATAAAGGTATCGTTTTTTCACCAATTTTAAATAGTATTGAATTTTTAAAAATTTTTGAGACCACCCGGAGCTCTGTAGGACAAACCGTTCGCTACCTACGAGTACTTGAAGTTTTCCTTCGATAAAACAGAATCATGAGTGTGAATCGCAAAAGAGGTCTAATCGCCGTTCAAATTTTATCGGACTAAAATGCGATCGCTGTTCATTTCTTCGATTTGTATACAGTTTTGCCTTCTGCGTAACCAGTAATCAAATTTCCATATGAAGCTTTCTATTTTTCGAATCGTTTAGTTCTTTCTAATAAACTTGATTGTGAAGGTGTGAAGGCAGTATGGCGTGGTAGGTAGTACCTACCAATAGTTGGTAGGTAGAAAAAATGTTGGTAGGTAAAAAACGCTGCAAATTATTGCCCAAAGGTTTATTATTTTCTGTATTGATCACCCTTCTGTACAGATCACTGGTTCTCCATCAATAGCACCTACCACCATCTGTATTCTCCCTTGACCTTCCCTCTCAAATTTCAGCTTCCTGTGTTCAATAGGATTGGAAATGGCTTCGGAGCTCACTCAGCTGATCAGTGCTCCTCCAGGTGTCTCCAGCATTCGAGAAGATCTTCTTTACTCTTCAGATCACTGATCAGCTGAGTGAGCTCCGAAGCCATTTTTAATCCTATTGAATGGAAGTGCTCTTCCAGGCGTCTCCAGCATTCGAGGAGATCTTCTTCACTCTTCAGATCACTGATCAGCTGAGTGAGCTCCGAAGCCATTTTTAATCCTATTGAATGGAAGTGCTCTTCCAGGCGTCTCCAGCATTCGAGAAGATCTTCTTTACTCTTCAGATCACTGATCAGCTGAGTGAGCTCTGAAGCCATTTTTAATCCTATTGAATGGAAGTGCTCTTCCAGGCGTCTCCAGCATTCGAGGAGATTTTCTTCACTCTTCTTATCACTGATCAGCTGAGTGAGCTCCGAAGCCATTTTCAATCCTATTGAACGCAGGAAGCTGAAATTTGAGAGGGGAGGTCAAGGGAGAATACAGATGGTGATAGGTGCTATTGATTGATTGATTTGTTTATTTACTAATCTGTACATTTTCGGACCCATTGGTCCGCTCTTCCAAATATACAGAAATAATTTTACCATTTCATACAATCAGGCTTAGCCTTACATAACAATGAACACTTAATTATAAAATACATTGAATTTCAAACAACTCAAAAAATGAAATCAACTTATATATAAATAAATAAATAAATCATGTCACTTCTCATACGTATCTACATATCATGGATTACTAAAGTATTACAAAATCACTTCTATCTAAACGTCTATTGGTTTACGTTTTTTCATAAATTCAATATACAGTGTCTTAAATTGTTTTACTGTCTTAGCTTCTATGAAGATGGAAGTATTATTATTATATAACCTAATAGCTTCAATTAAATAGGATTTACTGTATAGTTCAGTTCGATGAGTGGGGACTCGTAGTTGTTTATTTGAATATCGAGATTGACTCGAATGGGACCTGACTTCTGAGGTCTTTTGAAATTGATCGAACAGGTACACAGGCTGTTCTATTCTAAGAATTTTATAAGTGAAAGTTGCTACAGACAATTCTCTTCTTTCTTCATATTTGATTTATTGATGGAGAGCCAGTGATCTATACAGAAGGGTGATCTATGCAGAAAATAATAAACCTTTGAGCAATGATTTGCAGCGTTTTTTAAAATGTTTTTCATTATCTATTATTTTAATGTTTTGGAAGTCAAAATTATGATTGTTTTCAAGAGAATGTATGGAGAGTGCTGTGGTGGTTTTTTGTTTTGGTTTATTATTTTCAATAATGAACCTTTGGAATCGACCAAGAAAAAAAAAAAATTTAACACCCCCTCAAAATTTGATGGTTTACGTTTCAAGGTACGTAGAATCCAAAAATCGAATAAAAATTTGGCCGTCCGTCCGCCGTACGCCGTACGCGGCACTTTTGCCACTTAGCATTGACCGATTTTGATGAAATTTGGTATGTGGGCTCCATTTGGGGTCTAGTTGTGCCCCGAAGCTTTTGGTTGATGTAGGTCATTCCTAATGGTTCCAAAATCAATTTTGAAATTTTGAAAACGCCCTAACTCAAAAAATTTCGATATAAAGGTATTGTTTTTCCTTCAAATTAAGATTCTATAGAATTTTTAGAATTTTTTGAGACCACGCGGAGCTCTGTAGGACAAATCGTTCGCTCCCTACGAAAATTTAAGGGTTTATATTGAAATATATATATATATAAATCAAAACACGAGTGTGAATCGCAAAAGGGGCCTAATCTCCGTTCAAATTAGAGCTGACCGAAATGCAATCGATGGTTGGTGATTTTTATTTATTTTTTTATTTTTTTTATTTTTTTTTATTTTTTATTTTTTTTATTTTTTTTATTTTTTATTTTTTTTATTTTTTTTTATATTTTTCTCTTCATATTGGATGGTTGGTGATTTTGTAGACGAGTGATCTATATAAAAATAATAAACCGTTGTGTAATAATTTGCAGCGTTTTTTGACATCATACTTACGTTGGTAAACTCTTCTCTTCAGCCATTGCCCTGTTTCCCTTATGTATTTAGCAGTACAATCGTTACAATTTATTTGGTAAACTAAGCCTGATCTATTTTCTGTTGGTATTCTATCTTTCTTATTATTAAACAATTTTGATTTTAGACTATTGTAACTTCCATGGCCTAATTTAACATTGGGAATTATTTCTTTTATTACTATGTCCCACTATTAATACTACTACTATTACACTAATATTACTATGTCACTTTTATTATACACAATTTATTATTCACATTTCCAACTTTGTTGTTGTAGGGCTGATGATAACAACCAGGGGGTTGTTGAAAGCTCCCCCAGAATAAAAGCTGTTACAAATAACACAGGACTTCATTTGTCTCACCCTCAATTGATTTTGTTAATGATTGATTTTTTTGGCACAGCCCCATAACTGAATTCCATAGGTCCAGATAGGGCGAAGGATCTGCTTATAAATAAGCAGTTTATTGTGGAGAGAGATACGAGAATTCCTTCCCATCAACCAATACATCTTTATGAATTTGATTTTAATTTCTTCTTTTTTCTTTTCTATATGTTTTTTTTTTTTCCAGTTTAATTTGGAATCGAGGGTCATACCCAAATATGAGCAAAACCTACGAACACTTCTATGACAAGAATGTTGACGGGAAGGGAAGGGTGACTCTACACAGTGAAGGTCAATGAAAGTTTGCCAGACCACAGGGAAGATATTGACCGTCCACCGATGAGGTATTGTTTTGAGGACTTCACTCACACGAGTGTGAATCGCAAAAGAGGCCTAATCTCCGTTCAAATTTTAGCTGACCGAAATGCGATCGATGTTTTTCTTCATGTTGTAAGGTTGGTGGCTATGCAGACGAGTGATCAATGTAGAAAAATAATAAACCGTTGTGTAATAATTTGCAGCGTTTTTGTCTAGTAATGCAATCTTTTTTGCCAGGGCACATTTTCGAAATTTCGTCATCCTCAAAAAACATTCTCACTTCTTGGCGCTCGATCTATCCTCAATTTTTTCCTCCCTGAATTCTTTCGAGACTCATGCTAGATTGGACTGGGTTGTGGAACCTCATCATCACTTTGTGGTGGGGAGTTGGTTGTTAAAAATTCAACAATATTTTTCCTCCGATGGTATGATCTTTTGGATCTTTCTCTTCATTCCTTACGTAGTTTTTTTTAGCTCTCTATGGCTCTTGGTGTCCTTAACTAATTTCACCTGTCCTTTCTGTAGTTTTCTTTCATACTTCTTCCTGTTCTTCTCTCTCTCAATTTGAAGCAGTACGGGGTCGTTCTTATAATTAATCTCATAGCTAATCTATAATTATAATTTATATAATAATTAATCGTATAGTTAATCTTCTCTGGTCTCCTTATAGCCGCTTCTTTCTTGTAAGCTTTCAGCTCGGCCGGGGTTTTCTTCTTTCCTGGTTTCATGTTTCTGAAATGAATTAAGCAAACCCATCAACCACTGAATCATCATTGCTTGGCTAGAAGGTAGCTTAGCTGCATATGAAATAAGGAATTTGTAACTTAAATGAGAGTTTTAAAATCCAAAAACATTCAAAATCTCACATCCTAGATTTCAATCTCACTCCCTAGAATACCTACTAACTTTTTGAAAAATCTAGGAAGTGAGGTGCTAGATTGTGAGGTCTTGCCCTTCCATGGTAAACAAACGTGATGACGACAGTGAAATCGAGTGAATTCAAAACATTTATCAAAACTTCCAATCTCTCTACATTTAGGGTACAATCCATGATTAAAATATACTTACCAGTAGTAGAATGCATGTGGCTAGGTAGTGAGCACGAATAAAAATAGAGAGCAGCTTTCCGAGTTCCTCACATGTAAACCACTAACTGAAGAAAGATCTAGAACCTCCACAATCACACCAGCTTCTCTTACTGGATCAGTGTTGCCATTGGGTTCAAACCAACACAGAAAATCCTTTTTCCCATTGTTTGGCGGCCACTTTCAAAATGGTCTAGGAAGTGAGGTTAAACCCTGGTGACATCCTTAAAGTCAACTTTTAATGGGAGTTACATTTATGAAATTTTCGAATTCCAGGTAAATATCGAATTTATACATCAGATCCTTCAGAATTGCTCAAGTTGGGACACTAAAAAAATACATTTTGATTTACTTCAGCTTAGGTGAAGTTCACTACCTTGTGGAGGTCCAACCCCACAACAGCTGGTTGCTATGCAAATTCGTTTACCTAGAAACTTACTTTTTCCTTTTCTCTTATTCTGTGATTTTGAGTCTTGTAAAATATAAATTATTCTCACTCGTTCCTCGCGGTTCTCCTTTATAACTTCATAACCACAGTGGTGACCCCGAATAAAACAAATCGGTTTGGAGTGTACGAGAATTCCCGGTACTCGAGAATAATTTCGTGATCAATTTCGTCGTCCGGTTCGCGAGTTTTACGGTTTTTGTACGGTTCAATTTTGTCCAGAGCTCAGAGATGACCTCCTCTGGTGGCAATGGTGGTTCCAGCTCGGCCGACAGCACTGACCAAAGGGAAGTAGCGCGAATTTCTATTAAAATACCACCCTTATGGCGTAGAAATGTAAAAATTTGGCGCATGCAGGTAGACGCGCAATTTTCCAACTCACCAGTCACGAACGAACTAACAAAATATAATTATATTCTTGCCTCACTCGATAGCGACGTTGCCGAACTTATTTCAGATTTCCTACTGAAACCGCTGACCGCGACTCCCTACAGCGATCTCCTCGATCGTTTACAGGCTGAATTTGAGGTCTCAGAGGGTCAAAAAGTTTCCAAACTCCTTACTGAACTCGACCTAGGTGACCGTAGACCGTCCCAGCTATTGCGAGAAATGCGTTCACTAGCAGGATCACAGGTACAGGACAGTTTCCTTCGAACGATGTTCCTCCAACGTTTACCCGCCAACGTACGAGCCATCCTGGCGTCATCCTCGGACCCACTCGACACCCTGGCCTCGATGGCTGATAAAATTTTAGAATTTTCTCCGTCGCACAGCCATGCAGTCAATGCCGTTGGGCCCTCCAACACCTCAGATGACCGTTTCAGCCGTTTAGAAGCCCAAGTTGTCCAAATTTCTGAGGCTCTAGCCGAGCTCAAGTTCAGGGGACGTGCATCCTCCCAAGGTGGGTCCCGTGATCATCGACCTCGTTCTCGAACACCTAAGCCGAAAACTGGTCAGTCTGAAATTGAGATTTGCATGTACCATAAACGTCACGGTGTAAAAGCTCGACGATGTTTGCTCCCATGTAGTTTTAAACCCGCACTATCCGACACTCAGGCGGAAAACTAACAGCCCCCTCCTTAAATGCGGCAACGGGGAGAGCGGGCACACAACATTCTCGTCGTCTGTTTGTATTCAACCTCCTCGATAACACTAAATACCTAGTTGACTCAGGGGCAGATATTTCTGTCGTTCCACCTTCACCTGCTGATCGTCGTTCACCGACCAAACGCTTTCTGTTCGCAGCAAATGGAACACCAATACGCACGTATGGTGAACGACTCTACTCCCTGGACTTAGGCTTACGTCGTCAGTTTCGCTGGCCATTCGTGATTGCAGATGTCGAGCATGCCATTATTGGAGCCGATTTTCTAGGCGAATTCGGGCTGCTCATCGACATCAAGAATCGACGCCTAATAGACTCTTCGACGCATCTGTGGAGACCAGTGACAGAAAGAGAAGTGAGCGATCACTCATCTGTTCATGTCGTTGATCCTGGCCATAAGTATGCTAAATTGCTCCTATCCTTCCCTAAACTCCTTCAAAACAACCCAGCCTACTGCGATCCTACTCCTGATTTTTCACACGTCATCGAGACTAAAGGACCACCAGTTGCAGCCAAACCTCGCCGACTCCCGCCAGACAAGTTGGAACAGGCCAAACAGGAGTTTCAACATATGATAAACTTGGGCATCTGCCGCCCATCTAAAAGTGCCTGGGCTAGTCCGCTCCATATGGTTCGAAAAACAGACGGTACTTGGAGGCCATGTGGCGATTACAGGGCACTGAACGCAGCTACAGTCCCTGACAAATACCCCTTACCACATATTTACGATTTCAACGCCCAACTTGCCGGAAAAACTATATTTTCAAAAATCGACCTCGTTCGTGCATACCACCACATCAAGGTTGCCGAGGAAGATGTCCCCAAAACAGCAGTTGTGACACCATTCGGTCTTTTTGAGTTCGTTCGGATGCCATTTGGGCTTAAGAATGCAGCTCAAACATTCCAACGCTACATCCACGCAATTCTCCGAGAATTACCGTTCGTTTACGTCTATTTAGATGACATTCTCGTAGCATCGTCATCGGTGGAAGAACATCAAAGCCATCTGCAACAGCTATTTTCGCAACTTGACTCCCACTCAGTATGCATCAACGTTGCCAAGTGCTTATTTGGAGTAACAGCCATTCCTTTCCTCGGTTTCCTCATCGATGCCAAAGGCATCAAGCCTCTTCCTGAGCGTGTTTCAGCTGTTTCCGACTACTCACTCCCTGATACAGTTGAAGACTTACGTCGATTCCTGGGTTTGCTGAATTTTTATCGGCGTTTTCTTCCTCGTGCTGCAGTGCTACAACAGCCATTATTTGACTTGTGCCTCAGTCCCAGGAAACGTGACCGCCGCAAAGTTAACTGGACAGATGAGACAAAAAACGTGTTTGAGCAGTTGAAGCTAGCTCTCTCAAACGCTACACTTCTGGCCCACCCATCTTGCGAGCTGCCTGTAGTCTTGATGGTCGACGCTTCCGACAGTGCACTTGGCGCAGCGTTACACCAACGCCGTGGTGACACCTTAGAGCCACTCGGGTTTTTCTCGAAGCAGTTGTCCTCGGCCGAACGCTCGTACAGCACCTACGACCGCGAACTACTGGCAGCGTTTCGTGGGGTCAAGTATTTCCGTTATATGCTGGAAGGACGTTCATTCACCATCTATACAGACCACAAACCACTCACCTACGCTTTTGCTCAACGACCAGAAAAGGCATCCCCGAGACAACTCCGGCACTTAGACTTCATTGGACAATTTACGACGGACATCCGTTATGTCCCAGGGTCCTCAAATGTTCCAGCTGATTTTTGTTCACGCTTGTCAGCCATCGAACTCTCCTCCGCAGCTCTGCTACAAGCCGTAGCCACAGCTCAGCTAAAATGCGACGAACTTCGGCATTTGAAGTCATCACCCAAGTCCAAGCTCCAGTTTCAACACATGAAGCTTAGTGATGGTTTGGAACTGGCATGCGACACATCCACGGGAGCCCTCCGGCCTTTCATTCCTGAGCCGTTTCGCCGAAGCATTTTTGACTCCCTTCATAATTTGGCTCACCCAGGGATTTCCGCATCTGTGAAGTTAGTTCAGTCTCGTTTCTGCTGGCCATCCCTCAAGAAAGACGTCGCTCTGTGGGCCAAGACGTGTATACCATGTCAGCGAGCCAAGACATGGCGCCACACCTCCAGTGCGATAGGTTCCTACCCTCCGACGGAAGCAAGGTTCGACCACGTCAATGTTGACATCGTAGGGCCTTTGCCAATTTCCCAGGGGTTCCGATACCTTCTCACCATGGTCGACCGATTCTCCAGATGGCCAGAAGCAACGCCAATTCAAGACGTCACTGCCGAAACTGTCGCTGCAGCGTTCGTTTCAACGTGGGTCTCCCGGTTTGGCGTCCCCCGCCGTATTTCCACTGATCGGGGCAGGCAATTTGACTGCCAACTTTTCAAAAGCCTCACCATACTGCTGGGGACAGATCACCTGCGAACTACGGCTTACAATCCAGCGTCAAATGGTGCAATTGAAATTTGGCACCGGCGCTTGAAATCGGCGTTGAAAGCACAGCTCTCTGACGACTGGGTTTCCGCCCTCCCTCTCACTCTTCTCGGTTTGCGATCTACTTTGATGCCAAGCTGCGGAGTGACACCAGCTGGGCTCCTCTATGGCGAGAACATCCGTTTACCAGCAGATTTCTTCGAACAGACCTCAAGCCCTTCTGACGTGCCAGCAGTCATTGAAAAACTACGTGAGCACGTTGAAAAGCTTCGGCCAGTACCATTCGAGCATCACACCCACAGGAAATTATTCGTACACCCGGCGTTGCATACGTCATCGCACGTTTTCGTCCGGCACGACGCCGTCCGAAAGCCGCTCCAACCGACGTACGATGGCCCTTATTTGGTGATTTCGCGGACCGAGAAAGTGTTCAAGATTGCCACGCCCCGTGGAGAGCAAACGCTGTCTATAGACCGACTGAAGCCAGCGTTTTTAGTCGATACTACAGAGACCGCATCACCACCGAATCCCTCATCATCCTCAAGCAATCTGCCATCCAACATAGTCAATGCAGCCAATCCGGACCAACCAAACCGGCCGTCAGTGACTCGTGCTGGTCGTCATGTTCGTTTCCCTGTCCAGTATCGTTGACACTTGGGGGGGAGTACTGTGGAGGTCCAACCCCACAACAGCTGGTTGCTATGCAAATTCGTTTACCTAGAAACTTACTTTTTCCTTTTCTCTTATTCTGTGATTTTGAGTCTTGTAAAATATAAATTATTCTCACTCGTTCCTCGCGGTTCTCCTTTATAACTTCATAACCACAACCTCTACACTGTGACAAGACTAGGAAGTGAGAATTCGGCACTTTACCTTTTTTTTCAGGGTAATACAACACGATTTTTACTGGAAGATGAATGATAGCTATGCTTACAGATACCAATATGTGGAGAAAAAAATGTCTGTACGCATTTGAGCAAAATTTGATACCAATAAGCTCCAGTTACATAAATGTTACCGAAATTTTGAAATGACCCTAATTCAGTTTGAGAAAAGTTGAATTCTAATTGCGAAAAGTTTAATTCAGTTTGCTAATGCTATATATTGAAAATGATAAGCTTTTTTGTAATAATTTTTTTGTAGTATAAAAAGAAATATCCAGTTGTGAGAAAGAATGACCTCAAGTGCCCACTCGATAAATTTAGAACGAAACAGGTTTTTTCCCGCCATTTTTGAGCAACACGTGGATAATTGAGGGTTAATAAGATCGTGTTAGGTCGAGGCGGTACGTGAAGTTGGTCCGATTCGGTGCGGTGTTATGTAAAAGGGAGGGCGACGGAGGGTGGCAGCGCTGCGTAGCGGAGGAAGGGCGGTCGTAAGACTGCTGAGCTCAGCAAGTCACCGGCTTCGATTTTCCCGAACCACCCCTCAACGTGCCGCCTCCGGCCCCCCGAAACCGCCCCCGCCGCGCTCTGGGTTAGTGGAGCCTCGCTACTCCCCGCGGCTCATTCAACCTCGGATCGCTTTTCCCCTCCGCCTCGGCGATGAGGAGTCTCGAATTCACCTTCGCATTTCGAGAGTCCGCAAACCAACGATTTCAGCGGGAGGAGAAATCTTACATTCAGAGAGAAAACTAAAACTCTAAAATATATGATATTTGATATACAAAATATACGAATGAATGAAGTTCTGTAGTAAGGCCCATTTATCCACGTATTCTCCATTAATATACAATAATTATTTATAGCAATTTATACGTAATAAATATGGAAAATGTGGTTTATTTTACTATTCACAATCACCACGTATCAAATCATGGTACAAACAATCAGGCTCGTTAATAAATAAATAAATTGGTTTAAAAAAAATTTGAATTTGGTTTTAAAAATTCTTAATTTGGTACAGTCAATCCTGAATTTGGTCCAATAGATCTTCAATTTGGTTTGGAACATCTTGGTTTGGTACAGAAAGTCCAGAGTTTTATAGGTATTGAAAATCCTGAATTTGGTATTTAAAATCTTGAATTTGGTATGAGAAATCCTGAACTTGGTATGGAAAATCTTGAATTTGAAAAAGTTTTAAATTTGGTTTAGAAAATTGTGAATTTGATTAAAATTTTGATTTTGTAATCCAAAATCATAACTTTGTTTAGAAAAAAAAATTGAATTTGGTTTGTAAAATCTTGAATTTGGTGTAGAAAATCTTACTTAAGTAGAAAAACTCCTGAATTTGCTATTGGAAATCATGAATTTGATTTGGGAAATCTTGGTTTGGTGGAGAAAATCCTGAGGTTGATATAAGAAATCTTCAATATAAAAAAAGTTTTAAATTTTTTTGGAAAATTATGAATTTGATTAAAATTTTGATTTTGAAACCAAAAATCATAACTTTGGTTAAAAAAAATTGAATCTGGTTTGTAAAATTTTGAATTTGGTGTAGAAAATCTTAGTTTAGTGTAAAAACTCCTGAATTTGCTATAGGAAATCGTGAATTTGGTTTGGTGAAAAAAATCCTGAGGTTGGTATAGGAAATCTTGTATTCGGTATGATAAATTCAGAATTTGGTATGAAAAATCTTAAATTTGAAAAAGAAATCCTGAATTTTGGTTTTAAATATCTTGAATCTGGTTTACAATTTTGATTTTGGAATAAAACATCTTGACATTGGTAGAAAAACCAGATTTTTCAAACCAATCTTGAATTTGGTATGAGAAATTCTGAAGTTGGTACAGAAAAACCTTGGAATGGGTAAAGAAAATCATGATTTATTTCTGATAAATCCCAAATATGGTAGTACCTATGTAGAATCTTGATTTTGGTTTGGAAATTCTTGACTATGGTATTCTGAATTTGGTATAGAAAATCCTGAACTTGGTATAAAAATCCCGAATTTTGTTTGGAAAACCTTGAATTTGGTTTACGAATTTGATTTTGGAATAAAAAATTTTGACTTTGGTAAAAAAAATCCTGCGTTTGGTATTTAAAAAATCTTGAATTCGGTATTTTAAAAAAATCTTGTATTTGGTTTGGAAAATCCTGAATTTTCAATAAAAAAAAAACTTGAAATTGATAGAGAAAATCTTGAATTCTGCTTGGAAAATCTTAAATATGGTACCTATAGAAAATCTTGTATATGATGTTTAAAAACTGTTGAAATTGGTTTGCAATCTAGATTTTTGGTATGGAAATTCTTGAATTTTAAATGAAAAATCTTGTATACTTATGGTACAGAAAATCTCGAATTTGGATGGAAAATCTCGAATCTCACATTAAAAAATATTCATGATGTCCCAAAATCCCCCCCCCCCCATAACAAAAACAAACACCATAACAATGGTGGTAAAACGCTGCAAATTATTACACAACGGTTTATTATTTTTATATAGATCACTCTTCTACAAAATCACCAACCATCCAATATGAAGAGAAAAAGAAAAAAAAAAAAAAATCAAAAAAAAAAATTATAAAATAAAAAAAAAATCAAAATCACCAACCATCGATCGCATTTTGGTCAGCTCTAATTTGAACGGAGATTAGGCCTCTTTTGCGATTCACACTCGTGTTTTGATTTATATATATATATATATATATTTCAATATAAACCCTTAAATTTTCGTAGGGAGCGAACGGTTTGTCCTACAGAGCTCCGCGTGGTCTCAAAAAATTCTAAAAATTCTATAGAATCTTAAATTGAAGGAAAAACAATACCTTTATATCAAAATTTTTTGAGTTAGGGCGTTTTCAAAATTTCAAAATTGATTTTGGAACCCTTAGGAGTGACCTACATCAACCAAAAGCTTCGGGGCACAACTAGACCCCAAATGGAGCCTACATACCAAATTTCATCAAAATCGGTCAATGCTAAGTGGCAAAAGTGCCGCGTACGGCGTACGGCGTACGGCGTACGGCGGACGGACGGCCAAATTTTTATTCGATTTTTGGATTCTACGTACCTTGAAACGTAAACCATCAAATTTTGAGGGGGTGTTAAAATTTTTTTTTTCTTGGTCGATTCCAAAGGTTCATTATTGAAAATAATAAACCAAAAACGGTGCAAATTACTACACAAAGGTTTAATAGTTTTCTATATAGATCACTCTTCTGCAAAGAACACGGATTTGTCATTCTTAACACCAACCAACTTGAAGAAAAACATCGATCGCATTTCGGGCAGCTATCATTTGAACGGAGATTAGGCCTCTTTTGAGATTCACACTCCAGTTTCTGATTTATCAAAAGTTCAACCCTTAGGTTCTAGTAGGGAGCGGCGAACGATTTTTTCCCTAAAGGGCTACGCGTGGTCTCTAAAAATTCAATAGTATCCTAAATTGATGGAAAACAATACCTTTATATCAAAATTTTATGAGTAAAGGCGTTTTTAACATTTCACCCCTTATTTTTCAACCCTTAGAAGTGACCTACATCATCCAAAATCTTCGGGGCAAAACTAGACTCCAATTGGAGCCCATCTACAAATTTCATCAAAATCGGTCAATGCCGAGGAAAGTGCCGCGTACGGCGGACGGACGGAAAATTTTTATTAGATTTTTGGATTCCACGTACCTTAAAACATAAACCAACAAATTTTGAGGGGGAGTTGAAAGAAAAAATTTCTTGGTCGATTCCAAAGGTTCATTATTGAAAATAATAAACCAAAACGACACATTTTATTGCAGGTCCACTCAAAATATCATGAATTTTTGACTCCTCATTGGGTATTTTCTAGTTTTTGGAACCCGTTCCACGAGCGCGCAAAGTAGCCAAACTCCCAATATTGTCCGAAATATTGTACTCGAGTGAATTCCATAATCATTTAACGGTGATTACGTGATGTCATCCGTTTTACCTTTCGAGACCTACGGAAGCATTGTTTCCACTTTTAAAGGTTGAATGAAAAAGTTTTCCGAAATCAAAATTTCCCCTCGCGTTTTACGTCACACCTTTCTGAACAATTTTGGTTCCGTGACTTCTACAATTCTCATCCGATTTCGATGAAATTTTCAGGGATTGTGCGGGTTGGCCTTTAAATGGTCACCTATGAGAATAATCGCCCCCGGACTGATAGTAGCCACTGCGCATGCGCAAAAGTATATTTCCTTGTTACAGCCATAACTTCTAACTTGTCCAATCCAACAATATTCAGAGATTGTGGCTGTTGACGTGGAGATGGTCCCCTATGAGGGTAGTGCAAGGTATTTAGAGATTGATGTTTTGAGGTCAACTAACCTTCTGGCCACCTGTACAGTCGGGTTATGGATGAGAGGAAGCTATGTGCCACACCCACTTGACAGACAATTTTTCCAATGCAAGTCTGGGCAAGCACCATTTTTGAAAAAATTGTCTTGATAATCACGACTTCCAACATCGTATAACCAAGTCACAATATGTCTTATACCACACTTCTCGTCTGAATGATTGAGCCGCGTCCCAGAGTTGGCTGCTTCCTACATTGTGGCCTCTGAAGCAGAGACCTGATCCACCGGCGAATCCAGGAGTGATTTTCAATCTTTTTTCTCCCTTTCAAACGTCCCAAGCCCGTCAGAAAACGATCTGAGCCACTGTGAGACACAAATTGCCCAATAAAGCAGTCGTAAATTCCGCACAAAAAGCCCAACATTTAACTACCCTTGGCGACACGAAACCCTTTTATGCGGGTCTAACGCCTTCCTCGATAAAGACGAAACGGACTACGCAACAATACTCGTGAATATTATATTTTGGGTCCTGCCGATTTAAGCACAATAATATTGTTGATTGCCTTGTTTGGGACTCAGTCCCTTTTAAAGAACGCTGCAAATTTTTACACAATGGTTTATTATTTTTCTATACAGATCACTCGTCTGCAAAGCCACCAATTCGACGACCAGATTCGACAAGTTGTTATTATACTTCGAAACATCATTAGTTTAAAACAAATGTTTTAATTCCAGATGTTCAACGTTTTGGATTTGAAATAAATTGGCAATTAATTGATTGTAGAGGTGCGTAAGACAAGGTCATTTGGCGGATTCGAATTCCAAACGGTCACTCATTACAGAGACCAGGTCTTTTGAATCCGTTCACCTGATCATCACGTTTACACACAAGACAAACAACCAGCCGGTCAGAAGTCACAAAATCGAGCGAGTCTGTGAACCGAACGAGTCGAATCGTTGGGATCCAGGTCGTGACTCAAAAGAAACACAACATACTTAGTTGTCAGTTAACCTTATTATTATATTCTAGTAGTGACTAATTGATTAACGTAATTTGGTATAATAGATTTATATGATATTTGAAACGAAAAACAAAAACGGGGCGCTAATTTAACAAAATCCATCAATGTCTTCGACCTCACAAGTACCTACCTTGTACCAACAGTGTAAGTACCAACCAATCCGGTGTACAAACAGAGCAAAAGCTTTTATTCATCGAATGAGGATGGAAGAATCAAATATTTAATTTTATAAAAATGCCAAAAAATATAGAAAAAATGCTTGCATACGAGTCTGCAACACATTGGGACATTTTCATGTCAACCACTACACAACAAGGTAGTGAAGTAAGGTTGTTATTTCATGTTGCCAAGCATCAAAATAAGAAAACAGTTGATTGTTCTCTACGCAACACAGAGAGTCTATTTTATTTATTGGTATCGTGAGCAAGACTTGCTTAGTTTTCGTGACGATTTTTCAGTTTATGTGCCAAAGCAAAGACATGAAAATGTCAAAAACCGCTTAGATCCAGGTCGTGAGTCGAAAAACCGAACGAGTCGGAATAGGTTACAATGAGTAGGCGATTTGAATGAATCGAATGAGCTAAAATACAAAAACAAATGAAAGATCGATTCGAATCGTATGAATCAGTCTTTGAGTGTTTTTGGTCTTTCAGATTTGTCTTTTTAGTCCTCAGTTCATTCGAACTTCACTTGGACGATGAAAGGTTTTGCTTAGAAAACCAATTCCATCTACTTTTTTCTGTTGATACGTCCATGTCATTTTCACACATTAATGATCCATGTACAAACATGCATGTATACAAATATATATATATATATATTTGTATCTATGTATGTATTTATATGTACCGATGTTATATATTGGGTCAGCTGTGACCGAGCGAGCTAGGACATGTGTCTCTGGAGACGGGACTCGAACCGGTTGCAGAGGCCGTGAGTTCGAGGCCCGCCTCTGCGGCATATTTCCCGGGTAAGCCGGTCGCAGTTCCCCTCGTCCCAACCCAGGGCGGTGAGGCCAATGGGAAGCCATGAGCGAAATCATCAGAACAAATTCTGATCTTCCCATAGGAAGACAGCTGATGACGTCCGCGACGCCAGGAATGGCAGTCGGACGAAAATCCAACCTGAAATGGTTGTTTACTTAACTTAACTTACTTAACTATACAAATATATATTATACATCCATGTTGTGGGCAATTAATTTGTTTTGCTGGCCTTCTGCCGTTGTTCTCAGAATTTTTCCAGAAAACTCGATTGGTGGGTTGAAGAACGAATGACCGTGTTCATTTTGACAACCCGTTCAGTTCTGACAAGGTCATTTTGAAGATAAGGTCTTTTCAATACGTTCACTCTTGACCAACACACTTCTAATTGATTGTGCTTCAAGAGAAAGACGAGTTTACTTTTATAACAAAATATTTAAAGAGAAAGACCAGGATGAAAAGAATGAGTAACGAATGAGCTGGAATGGAATGAGAATTAGGAAGTAGAGTTGTAAGAGAGTTGAGTAAGTTGAAGAGTTAAAGAAGTTGGTACAGGCATTGAAGAAAAGAGAATTTTGTCGACGACAAAACTGGTTGCAGAATTAATGAATCCAGAAATAGAACAGATTAAAGAAGAGATTGGAGGGAATACGGAGTGACGTGGAAGATGAGAAGATGGACGAAGAAAATGCGAAGGTGACTGTGAGAATGCTGAAGGTACAAGTAGATTGGATCCAAGAAGTAAGGAGTAGATTAAGTAATTCGAAAAAGAAGGAAGTAGATACAATGTTTGTTGAATTGAGAAGGCTGGAGGCGTTGGCGAAAAATCAAATAATCATAACAGAAGAGTCCTATATGAAAGACTTCAAAAGAGGGATAGAACCAAACAAAGTTCCATTTGAGTACAAGAATGGAAACAGATGGATAGAATCGCGATTAGGGAAACGATAGCTGTGCATCTTATAAAATTATGGAAAATGAATTGAAGAAGGGTGTAATTAAAAAATCCCAACACCCATTCCAATGCAATCAAAATTCTGTAATTCATTACTTACCACGTTATGCAGTAGTAACGCCTGAACAAAGTCCATAAGTAAGAATTGGATTTGATGGATCTGCAAAAGAAAATAATGGAGGGAAGAGTTTGAATGAGTGCATGTAAGAAGGAAGAATGGAGTTCTTGGTTAAATTGAATATTGAAAAAGAATTTCTCCGAATCGATCCACTCAACCACTACATGGCTGATTTACTCGTGGCTACTAAAGGAAAATATGGTCATAAATCCACGAATTTTAATGTGCAAATAGTGGGGTGGAGGGCTGTACCGGTTACGCGACAAGCCTCCATCACCAGTAGAAAAGAAACGAAGAAAATTTGGAAGAAACGAAGACTAAGACATTTGAGGAAACTAAGACATTTGGAAGTTCCAGAAGAGGAGGAAGAGAGGTATTCACCCACCGGTCCGCATTCCCTGGCACTTCCCAGGCCCCGAATGTCGTCAGATTCGACGAGTTGTTATTGTACTTCGAAACATTATTAGTTTAAATCAAATGTTTCAATTCCAGATGTTCAACGTTTTGGATTTGAAATAAATTGGCAATTAATTTATTGTGCTTCACGATAGAGGTGTGTAAGACAAGGTCATTTGGCGGATTCGAATCCCAAACGGTCACTCATTACAGAGACCAGGTCTTTTGAATCCGTTCACCCGTTCACTCACAAGACAAACAACCAACTGGTCAGAAGTCACAAAAACGCTGCAAATTAGTACACAAAGGTTTATTATTTTTCTACATATCACTCGTCTGCAAAGCCACCAACCATCCAACATAAAGAAAAACATCGATCGCATTTCGGTCAGCTTTAATTTAAACGGAGATTAGGCCTCTTTTGCGATTCACACTCGTGTTTCTGATTTATCGTACGTCCAAACTTCAACTTTCGTAGGGAGCGAACGGTTTGTCCTACAGAGCTCCGGGTGGTCTCAAAAAATTCTATAGAATCTTAAGTTGAAGGAAAAACAATACCTTTATATCAAAATTTTTTGAGTTAGGGCGTTTTCAAAATTTCAAAATTCATTTTTGAACCATTAGAAGTGACCTACATCAACCAAAATCTTCGGGGCACAACTAGACCCCAAATGGAGCCTACACACCAAATTTCATCAAAATCGATTTTTCAAAAAACCAAATTTCAAAAAATCAATGCCGAGGAAGGTGCCGCGTACGGCGGACGGACGGCCAAATTTTTATTCGATTTTCGGATTCTACATACCTTGAAACGTAAACCAACAAATTTTGAAGGGGGGATTAAAAAATTTTTTTTCTTGGTCGATTCCAAAGGTTCATTATTGAAAAAAACCAAAAATCCGAAATTGGGTCATTCAGCGAGGTTTTCAGTTATTTTTTTTTCGTTTCCGCTTTCTTACCGGTTTCGTTCTTTTGGCGGTGACTGCCATACTCGATGAATCTAGCTAGAGATTAAATTCGTAAAGTGATAAATTCAAGTTCCTGGAGACAAATAAGGTAGCAATAAAATTGTCAAGATGAAGAAACACGTAAAATGTTGCTGCAAAATGTGCTACAAAAGATAACTTTCTACAAAAAGTCCCAAATGGATTTAAGCCCGTTTGAAAGAAAACTCCTCAAATGTAGATTTTAGCCGATTGCAGCACTTTCTTGTTCCTGCCTGATGAAAGAAAAGATTAATAATTAATCTTTTCTTTCATCAGGCATCAGGCATCAGGCAGCTACTAATTATTAGTAGCCATTCCTCCAGAGAAGGATAGAGGAACCTCAATGTACTATAAACAAGGGGTGAATGTGATTAGCATTGCCACGACAAAGTATGTACTCTTCGTAGCTATTTGATTGCAAAACAATGGTCTTAAGTAGGTTTTAATGTTGAGGAAAAATGCTGAGCAAAGACCAGAGTGCATATCTCTTATCAATGTGACATCTCTTGGTGTCATATGGTAGGTGACTAGAGGGATAGACACCTAGAAGAGATACGAGGCGCCGTCGGACGGAAGAGTTTCTCGGAATGGAATCCACTAGCCGAGGCGCAGATGGATCTTCATCGCAACAGGCTCCGTTCCCAGAGTCGATAGCTCTTCGTGAGAACCGCATCAGGTGTCGCTGATGTCAGCAGAGCTAAACAGTAGACAAGGTCAACTCGACGAGAGGGTTTTCCTGAGGGCGAATCCTACGTTCTGATCCCCATCCTGCCAAGTATGGCAAATGCCTGACCTAATCGAGACGACTGCTCCCCAAATCTAGAGGTTCTCTCGCTTAAAGAAAAATCAGCTCTGCTGATCGGTGGGATAGTTAAATTGGGTGATCCATTCATCTATACAGGGTGTAAGCCTAACTGGTCTGCCATACTGTACCAGTCGACTCTACAACTAATTTGCAACAAAAAATGTCACGTAGCAATGTTTTTTTAAACCCTTCGATCCGAGTTATTTTAACTTTAAACTTTTTTTTCGTGATGTTTACCTTATGTCATTAGATCGGTCATAACACCTTTAATTTGCCGTGTAAATAACAATGTGAGGATACCGTTGGAAAGAGCATTTAATTTCCTATCGGGTAAATGCCTTAACTTTTTTTTAAGCCAAGGTTTAAGACATGAAAACGTCCTCTAAAAAGAAAATTTTACGTAATTTTGGAAACCTCGCATTTTTTAAATCGCGAATTGAACTACGAGAAGCCATATTTTTTCAAGGTGCAAGAACAGTAAAAACTGCGCCAAACTCTCAGCTTTCCAATTAAAAAATATATAATGACCAAATTTAGGGGAGAAATTTGTTTTTAAAGCTGAGGGGTCGGATTGTGGGAAAGTGGGTTTGAGGGCGCCGCAGTAGACCGGAAACAGGAGGGCCAGAGCTCTGATTTCGTTGAAAAACGCTGCAAATCATTGCTCAAAGGTTTATTATTTTCTGTATAGATCATCCTTCTGTATAGATCACTGGTTCTCCATCAATAGCACCTACCACCATCTGTATTCTCCCTTGACCTTCTCTCTCAAATTTCAGCTCCTGCGTTCAATAGGATTGAAAATGGCTTCGGGACTCACTCAGCTGATCAGTGATCTGAAGAGTGAAGAAGATCTCCTCGAATGCTGGAGACGCCTGGAAGAGCACTTCCATTCAATAGGATTGAAAATGGCTTTGGAGCTCACTCAGCTGATCAGTGATGTGAGGAGTGAAGAAGATCTCCTCGAATGCTGGAGACGCCTGGAAGAGCACCTCCATTCAATAGGATTGAAAATGGCTTTGGAGCTCACTCAGCTGATCAGTGATGTGAGGAGTGAAGAAGATATCCTCGAATGCTGGAGACGCGTGGAAGACCACTTCCATTCAATAGCATTGAAAATGGCTTCGGAGCTCACTCAGCTGATCAGTGATCTGATCAGTGATCAATGATTTGCAGCGTTTTTTACCTACAAACATTGTTTTACCTACCAACTTTTTTTTACCTACCAACTATTGGTAGGTACTACCTACCACACTATAATGGCTTCACACCTTCACAATCAAGTTTATTAGAAAGAACTAAACGCTTCACACTCGATTCGAAAAATAGAAAGCTTGATATGGAAATTTGATTACTGGTTACGCAGAAGGCAAAACTGTATACAAATCGAAGAAATGAACAGCGATCGCATTTTAGTCAGATAAAATTTGAACGGCGATTAGACCTCTTTTGCGATTCACACTCATGATCCTGTTTTACCGAAGGAAAACCTTCAAATACTCGTAGGGACCGAACGGTTTGTCCTACAGAGCTCCGGGTGGTCTCAAAAATTTTTTAAAATTCTGTACTATTTAAAATTGGTGAAAAAACGATACCTTTATTTCGAGAGTTTTCGAGCTAGGGCACTCTTGAAAATTTCAACCCTTAATTTTCACCCCTTAGAAGTGACCTACATCAAACAAAAGCTTCGCGGCACAACTAGACCCCAAATGGAGCCCATATACCAAATTTGAACCAAATCGGTCCAGTGTTGCTAAGAAAAGTGCCGCGTACGGCGTACGGCGGACGGCGTACGGCGTACGGCGGACGGACGGAAATTTTTTTATTCGATTTTCGGATTCTACGTACCTTGAAACGTAAAACATCAAATTTTGAGGGGGGGTTAAAATTTTTTTTTCTTGCTCGATTCCAAAGGCTTATTATTGAAAATAATAAACCAAAATGCTCGTTTTTCCGCGTTCAAATAAATAAATTTGGTAGCAAAATATTTTTTAATTATACCATTGGAAAGCTGAGATTTTGGTGCAGTTTTTACTGTTCTTGCATCTTTGGGTTCTACTGTAATGGGAAGTTCAGAAGGAGAATCCGAAGTTCCAAACGTTTCTGGAAGTACATCCACAAAGATCCTCCAGCAGTTCCGGACGAACTTTCGAGCTCTTCTGTTGCTTCTGAATCAGTGGAGCCACAAATATCTGATCCCCGGCGTTCTGGAAGTGATCGACGACTTCCTCAAAAGTATGACGACTATGTTCTTTACTGACTGGGGGAGAATGTGATGATACTGCAGTTATTATAGTTTCATATGTTTATAGTACTAACCAAATTGTTTCTCTCATTACCAATTCTCAATTCGAATAAATTGTAAGGAAACAAACCTTGCGAATTATAAGGCTTTATTCGAGTTGAGAATTGGTAATGAGAGAAACAATTTGGTTAGTACTATAAACATATGAAATCATAATAACCGCCGTATCATCACAGTAAGGTCAAAATCACGGAAAAGAAGTTTTAAGTTAAAATAACTTGAAAACAAAGGGGTTTAACAAAAAATTTCGAGGATATTATCCTAGTCCATTTAATAGGCAAAGATAAAGGTTTCAACCAAAAGGTGACAAATCCATTCCCTCCAATTTTTTCCGATCTTATCCATCAAAAAGGAACTCAGTTTTTTCAAAAGAGCGCTAAGAGTGCAATCTTCTGGTAGTACTCGTAATTGATTGAATGAAACTTCATCCTATATATTATGACGTATGAGGTACCCTACGTTTCGGAGACAAGGTTAGTATAACTTTCTTCGGAGAGAACGCTCAATCAAAGGGCACATAATGACATTTTTCGTTCAAGAAGGTACATATCCAAAATTAAAATGGCGATTTTTCCTCCGTTTTTGAATTTAAGCCGTTAATATACTCTATGCTTGTTTGTGCAATACTACGCCCAGAAACCCTGAAAACATATGAAACTGCTTATGCAATTCGTTATTCCCCCCTCCTTGCCGTTTTTGAAAATGGATATGTTCCCTTTTGATAAAACACTCCTCAAATGCTAGTCGACTCTCATATGTCTGTCGTCCGACTTACAACTCCTCACTCCTGGTCAGGGACCTCTGGACAAAAAACGCTGCAAATTATTTCACGAAGGTTTATTATTTTCCCGCATAGATCATTCGTCTGCAAAGATCACAACTTTGCCATTGTCGCTATTTATTTATTATTTGTTTTTTACCTATTCTTTTCAACCCTCAATTTCAAATCTCAATTTTCACCCCCTAGAAGTGACTGACATCAACCAAAAGCTTCGCGGCACAACTAGCCCTCAAATGGACCCCATATGCCAAATTTCAACCAAATCAGTCCATGGTTGCTAAGGAAAGTACCTACTAATTCGCTCATTAACTCATGCTCTATGAATAGACTGTTTTTGCAATCGAAGAGTAATATTTCAATACCGCTCTTTAAATAAGATTTGCCACAAAAAGTGTTTTGTCGAAAAATTTACGTTCCAAAAAATTGTAATGTCACAATATACCTAATATGGAAACTCACCGAAGATACGGAAAAAACAAAACGGACTCCATTCAAAAGTCGACCAGCGCGGCATTATTCCCATTTGAGGAACAACGGATGTACGAAATTAGTCAAGCCGGAGGTGACAAGAACAACCTACCTCAACAGAACTGTTGTAATGCCAGATTCGATACGCTATTGAAAAGTATTAATGGTCAATGTGTGATAATGAGTGGGAGCTAATCGCCCTTGGACTGATCAATCATTCGTGGGGTAATGTGAGCCAGTGAGTAGACTTGAGTAATAGATGAGGTGATAGTGGAGGCTGTTTGTTACATTCCTTTCCTCAGGTGCTGTGGAGGGAGGTGTGAGTATTCTGGACAGAACAGTAAGAGTTACAGTGAAAGGAAGAGCCTAGCTGCACCCTCTCACTAGTTCAAATCCCGGATCAGGAGAACAAGTCCTAAGAATTTTCAGAAAATACAGTAAGAGTTACAGTGAAAGGAAGAGCCGAGCTGCACCCTCTCACTAGTTCAAATCCCGGATCAGGAGAACAAGTCCTAAGAATTTTCAGAAAATACAGTAAGAGTTACAGTGAAAGGAAGAGCCGAGCTGCACCCTCTCACTAGTTCAAATCCCGGATCAGGAGAACAAGTCCTAGGAATTTTCATAAAATACATAAATAACGAGTAAAATGAGTTGAAGTCATGATGTCCTTAGCTGTCACAGTTTTGTGAGTGTCGAGCGGTATTCAGCTGGAAAGCTTTACACAACTGTCTCATATATGCAGCCGTAAAACAGCAATCACGCCTTCAGTTCAACCCTCCTTTGACGTTGAAGAGAAAATTGAATTAGTCTCGCAATCCAATAAGGTATTTATTATTGTTTGCCGCGTCTGAGTCATTGCATAACTAAAAAGGACAAAGCTTTGAATTTTGAAGCATTTATGAGTCATTAAAACGTCTTAACTCACTTTTGAAAGTAGAGAGATAAATTCATGTTACCAAGTATAATTGTAATCACTATCAATGGATCGATAAAAATACTTCAAATATTTTCTTGTTCTACTACTTACATTTTTTTCAATATTCTTTATTTACCAAGTATAACTTATTAACAATATTATTTTGAAAATATGGACAAATATTCAAAACTAAGATACAACACTGAGTTTTGTTGATTATGGTGTATGTTTTACTTCACTGCTTCACAAGTAAGCTAGGTCAAGTGGTTTGGTATGCTTCAATCTTCTGATCATATCACTTGTATCAAAGAGTTGGACAGCTTCCTCGTTGATGTGACTTATTAGTCGCTGTAGGTGTCTCACAGCTAGTCGCTTTATAGCATCGTTTATTGTTTCGATCCGAAGCTCATGATGGAGACTATCGTTTCGAAAGTACCATGGTGCATTGACAACCGTTCTAAGCACATTGTTCTGGAATCTTTGGATGATGTCTCGATTAGACTGAGCCGTACAGCCCCAAATCCGAGCTCCATATGTCCAGACTGGTTTAAGGACTTGGTTGTACAATGTAAGCTTGTTCTGGATTGACAACTTCGACCGTCTCCCCATTAGCCAATGCATTTTTCTGAATTGCATAAGGAGTTCTTCATTCTTTTTTTGACATGGGCTTTCCATCTAAGTTTGGCGTCATGCCTAGGTATTTGGCTTCATTATCATTCGGAATAACTTTTTCTATGAAATGTACCGGAATACAATCGATTCTCTTGTTAGTGAAATCGACATGTACCGACTTAGTTTCATTTATTTTGAGTCTCCATTTTGCTGTCCACTTTTGTATGCTGGAGATTGTATGCTGGAGTTAAGTTGTTGGTGGATTCAGTGTTACAGTCTCCGACTGCCAAAATAGTTGTATCATCTGTGAAGGTGGCTGTGGTGTTCATTCCAATTTCTGGGAGATCACTGGTATAAAGGACATGCACTCCCTTGTGGGACTCTGCATCGATAAGCTTTGGCTCTGAGTAGGTGTCTTCTTGCTTTATTCTGAAGTAGCGATTGGTGTGATAAGACTGAAGCAGCTCAGCATACTTTATTGGTAGATTTTTGCGCAGCTTGTAGTTGAGTCCCTCATGCCAAACTTGGTCAAACGCCTAAGCGACGTCATAGAAGACGGCTGAGCAGACTTTCTTTTCCTCAAGGGCTTACTTACATTTGTTAACAGCCAGGTTCTAGAGTTTCTTTTATTATTATTATTCTTAATATAGTTGAGTCAGAGAATACATCATTTCGATCACCAAAAGTGGAGGAGGATTGGATTCGCGACCCAGTCAACAAAATGAGGGTCCTTTAAAATAAAAATTTTCATTCGCATTATCCGTTTCAGAGCTTTTTGAAAACATTCGGCTCAATGTCAGCCAGTTGATCTGAGTCACTTCATCGTCCCGAGTGCAAATAGGTATACAAAACGACTGCCAAGTAGGTGAGGCACATAGCTTCTTCGTATCCATAACCCGACCATGCAGGGTGGCGCACGAGTTGCTCCCCCCTGCCAAAAACGTCCAGATAGTGGTAAAAAAAGTTTTTAAAAAATGTTCATGATTTTTCCCAAGAATCTCAAATGTGCGCAATCATGCGCAACGCACACCAACTTTTTTTTTAATCTCAAATGGGAACTCCTACTGGTTTATTATTTTCAAAAATGAACCTTAGGAATCGACCCAAAAAAAACACCCCCTCAAAATTTGTTGGTTTACGTTTCAAGGTACGTAGACTCCAAAAATCGAATAAAAATTTGGCCGTCCGTCCACCGTACTTATCATTGACCGATTTTGATGAAATTTGGTATGTAGGCTCTATTTGGGGTCTAGTTTGCCCCGAAGATTAGTATAGAATTTTTTGAGATCACGCGAAGCCCTGTAGGACAAACCGTTCGCTCCCTACGAGAATTTATGGGTTGGACTTATTAGAAACACGAGTGTGAATCGCAAAATAGGCCTAATCTCCGTTCAAATTATAGCTGACCGAAATGGGATCGATGTTTTCTTCATGTTGGATGGTTGGTGGCTTTGCAGACGAGTGATCTATTTAGAAAAATAATAAACCATTGTGTAATAATTTGCAGCGATTTCTTCTAGTTGCTGTTTCACCTTGAACATGGATGTGAACTTCTGCGAAGTGAACTTGCAGGAGTACGGGGGGGGGGGGGGGGTTTCTCGACTTCGCATGTTGGGTATCGTATAGTTTTTAGAATTCTGTTATAATTAGACTTCTTGAGATCCCCATAGACTACTTGGGAGTAAGTCTAATTACTTTGTTTTAACTAGTAAAATGTTGGTATGTCAAAAAATATATTACGAGTAATTAACGCACCATGTTTTTCAAAGACAACTTTACAGTTGCTGCCTGTCTGTCAGACCCTCTATTATAGACAGTACACTGGGAGTCCATCAGAGGGTTTATACACACCAGGGGATATTATTATAATCTTTCTAAGCGATCTTTGTACCATGATCGAGTGACCAAACAGAACAACTTGTTTTCAGCTCGCGGTTCACTTTTTGGGCTGAAAAAAAATGTGCAACAGACCCCAAGCTAAAAGACACATTCATGTCAAAAAGTTTCAATTGATTGGAAAAATGTTCCATTTGGTCGGTATGAAGTTTCATTTGATCGGAAAATGCTATATCATCTTACAGAGTGAAAAGTTGGGACATAGTTTTTCCAGAAAGTGCTTAATAAAGAAAAGATCAAGAAAAACTGGGTCCTTTCTGCGTCTTCTTCCACATAGACCTACGACATGACTGCAGCAGGAGAACAGAACAAAGGTAAGATGTGAGTAATTCAGATCGATACAGCGATGACTTCAAACCATCAAACGAATACGTGACCATTAAGGTATGGGGAAGCTACAATTTGGATTTGAACGAGATGCCATTCAAAACTAACTAAGCATGATCACAGTACCTCTCAATTACAAAGACTACAATGTTTTCATCTTGTTTTCAAGTCCTCTTTTTTTTTTTTTTTTTTTTTGTATTTTTCATCTTTTCTAAACATTTTCCTTATTTAACTGTCCTTAGGTAGACTGGAAACTGGGTTGGCACATGTGTGACACAGAAACAGTTGCTCTGACACCTGATTGGTGATTTGATGAAACAGTTCCTCTGTTCCCCCAAATCACAACTCAGGGATTGCTCCCCAGTCTAATTCCAGACATCGATCTGTAAATACCATGCTTTCATACTAGATCACTTCCCTTACCCTTGTGGTTCAAATGCGAAGATCTAATAGGTAAACTCTATCGATACTTCTTCCCCCTCACATATAGATACAAGCCTCATTGATTACAGGATGATATATCTATTTATCTTTCATAATTCAATTAGTATCTTTCATTCATCATCCCTAGTCCTAGGTTGATCTCCAACAAGGAATAGGTATTCAAACGAAACGTATAGTTCTCTAGGGGTAGAATACAGCAACGATTAAATTATTCTCATTAATTAATCAGATTCTCCAGATCCCCTAGAATAATACTGTTTCACATGTCACATCTCGAAATAATCTCATCCCCCATAATATTCAAGGTTAAAAACGAAATATGATAGAAGTCATGAGGAATCGCTCGGACGTTGTGGAAATAGCGCATCAGCGGAAACTATTTCGACTGACCGAGCATTTCGGAACAATGATAGGACGTGAGAATTTTAGTTGGTCTCACGGGTCCCAGCTCCACGGCTGTCGAAGTGTCCACGAAAATCCCTACCCTTGCGCTGGTGTCTCATTACTTGAGGTATCCACTATAAAATTTGGTTAAGAAACTACCTTGAAAATGCAAAGATAATATGGCAGTCCCGTCAGTTGATACATTTAGTTTATTATTTTCAATAATGAACCTTTCGAATCGAGCAAGAAAACTTTTTTTTTAACCCCCTTTCAAAATATTATGGTTCACCTTTAAGCAGAACGAACCATTCACTTCTCATGAAGACTTACAATAAATCAGAAACACGAGCCTAAATTGCTAAAGATTGTTCACTCAGGGAAATAGGCCCGATATCCGTTCGAATTTCAGCCGATCACATCGATATCTCAAAGCACAAAAGCGCTAAAACATCTTCCAAATTTTTATTTTTTTATTTTTTTTATTTTTTTCAGAAAACTCAAATCCAACAAAACTATTATTGATCTTCTTGAGAGTGACTATTATTGACTTCAAGAAATTGAAGAGTTTAGTGTAATAAGCCGTTATTTCAGGAATTGTGCACTGATGAAAACTTTTTTTGTGCTTCAAGGTATCGATATAGCGTAGTATTCACTTCGAATAGAGTTAGATGCTTATAACCGGTTCGTTTCTTCGAATGGAGTTTCATGTCACTCAGTTGGGCTTCCTCAGCAACCAAGAACCAAAATTTGGAATGGAGGCACTCAGACCTCTCGGATAGCGACGTTATTGGTGATTGGTAGAATTTATGAAAGAGCTGAGTTCTATGCAGATGAGTGATCTTTATAGTGAAATAATAAACCATTGCGTTAGAATATCACCAATGTTTTTGACTTTGAATTGCCCTTTTACTTTCATTTATAAACTTTTTTTACTTCCATTCGAACATTTTTCACTTTGGTATTATTTATTATTTTCAATAATAAACCCTTGGAATTCAGCAAGAAAGAAAAAAAATGTTCACTCCCCCTTCAAAATATTATGGTTTAGGTACCTACTTTCCAAGGTACGTAGAATCCCAAAATCGAATAATAATCTTTCCGTCCGTCTGCCAGGAATTTAGTTACCATGGACTAATTTTGATGAAATTTGTTATAAGGAATGTTATGAATTATGTTAATGAATTTGTTATAAGGAAAGATGTTATAAGTCTCAAGTCTAGTTGTGCCTCGAAGCTTTTGGTTGATGTCAGTCAATTCTATAGTGTTAAACAAAATGGGTCAGAATTTTCAAAACGCTCTAGCTCGAAAACTTTGGATACAAAGGTATTGTTTTTTTGTCAATTTAAAACAGTAATGAATTTTTAGAATCGAATGCGACCAATCAGAACTCTGTACGACCAACCGTTCGCTCCCTATGAGGTCTTATAGTCAGAAGGAATAGTAAGTAAATGTAGTAAATTCTCTTTCTGTATAACATCTTATTTACGATCAACTTCAACTGAACGAACATTATTCTATGTTACCGACTTGGAACTCAAGTTTCTACATGGTTATTATAATTGAATAATAAGTACCTAGTAAATTTAGTAAATTGGGTTTATGTGAAACATTTTATTTACTAAACTGCTTACTATTTTCAAGTAGGTACTTCATTACCCTATATTTAGAACAGAGAAAATCGAATCTGGATCTTGAGTCGTAGATTAGCGGCTATAGTAGATTCGAGATTACACATTTTACTAATTATATTGGATTTTAATATTTTCAACTTATATGTAGTCGTAATTATTCTACGTAATTATAACTAATCAAGTTATCCTAGGAAATTATAAGAATATATATTGTCATAGAAAATGCCTATTGGATACTTGAGGTACCTACTATAATATAGTCTATATTATAGTATATATATTATAGTCCTATACTATAATATAGGTCTCAACTTTTGACATTGAGACTACTTTTGCATTAATCAGAGACCAGGTTTCTGTGAAAAGAGAAATATATATATATATTCTCTTTTCACAGAAACCTGGTCTCTGATAATGCAAAAGTAGTCTTAATGTCAAAAGTTGAAGACGAAAATTCATTTCCAACGATAAACTCAGACAGAGTATGTGTTCCAGTTGCTGCGGGCGGTTCCTCTACTCTCTATCATTTCATGAAATTTCAGGGATTTTGCAAATTTAGCCTTGAATTATGTTTTGTAGTTCCCGCTCAATAAATTCCATTTGTGCCAGAATGATGGACGAAAAATTTGTCGAACAACAATTTTCATTAGATAATTGTCCAATTTCCCTAAAGCTTCGAAGGCAGTTGGGGAACGACTTTATGACGATCTCATGGAATTCCATCATGGTCGAATTAAGAATTTTCATTTAACAGGTACAAATTGAATTTAAAAAAACGTCTACCAAGTGGGTGTGGCACATAGCTTCCTCGTATCCTTAACCCGATTGTATAGATGATCCGATACATAGTACCTAGTTTATCTCAAAACATCAATCTCTAAATACCTTGCCCTACTCTTAGAATATTGTTGGAAAATGTAGAAGTTATTGCAGTAACTAAGAAATATACTTTTGCGCATGCGCCGTGGCTACTATCAGTCTGGGGGTGATGATTTTTATAGGGGACGATCTACACGCCAACCCGCACAATCCCTGACAATTTCATCGAAATCAGATGAGAATTGTAGAAGTTCTGGCTGTAGGCAAGGATTTTGCGCTTTGCGCATGCGCAGCGGCTACTCTCAGTCCGGGAGCGACGATTTTCAAAGGGGACCATCCCCGAAAATTGGATCCACAAAATCCCCGAGAATTGTAGAAGTTGTGGCTGTGGCAAGGATTTTTCCTTTTCGCATGCGCTGCCGTTACTATCAGTCCGGGGGTGATGATTTTCTTAGGGGACCATCTACACGCCAACCCTCACAATTCCTGAAAATTTCATCAAAATCGGGTGAGAAATGCAGAAGTTATTGCTGTGTCAAGAATTTTACGTTTGCGCATGCGCAGCGGCTACTCTCAGTCCGGGAGCGACGATTTTCATAGGGGACCATCCCCGAAAATTGGACCCACAAAATCCCCGAGAATTGTAGAAGTTGTGGCTGTGGCAAGGATTTTTCGTTTTCGCATGCCCAGCGGCTACTCTCAGTCCGGGAGAGACGATTTTCATAGGGGACCATCCCCGAAAATTGGATCCACAAAATCCCCGAGAATTGTAGAAGTTGTGGCTGTGGCAAGGATTTTTCCTTTTCGCATGCGCTGCCGTTTCTATCAGTCCGGGGGTGATGATTTTCTTAGGGGACCATCTACACGCCAACCCTCACAATTCCTGAAAATTTCATCAAAATCGGGTGAGAAATGCAGAAGTTATTGCTGTGGCAAGGATTTTACGTTTGCGCATGCGCAGCGGCTACTATCAGTCCAGGGGCACTGATTTCATAGGGGGCCAACCCGCACAACCCAACACGCCAACCCGCACAATTCCTGAAAATTTCATCGAAATCGGATGAGAAATGTAAAAGTTATGGCTGAGGCAAGGAATTCATGACAGAAACAGACAGACAGACACGAAACCAAAATTGTTGAGGAAGGTCTAAAACGTAAAACGCGAGTGAAAATTTTTATTTTGGAGAACTTTTTTTTTCAATCTTGAAAAGTGAAAACAAAGCTTCTACTACCTTGGTAGACTCGGAAGCAATTAAATGTCAACGAATTTTAAAAATTAGGAATACAATTTTTTTGTCATTTAAAAAATAAGAAAAATTTACCTAAATAAAAAATTAAAAAATTCAAATTTAAGAATGAAAAAAGTTAAAAACAATTTTAAAAAATTTTAAATAAAAAGTCATATAAGTAGATCATAATTGTGTATTGTTTATGTAATTTTTTAAAAATGTTTTTTAATTTTAAATGAAAAATTAAATAGATACAATTTGTCATCGTTCAGGAGTTTTTCAGCTTGCCGCAGATGATCTTCATAAAATTTGGTACCTAGTTCAGATTGATGGTATCTCCTGTGCATACTTATACCCTTCATTTTCACACTGACTTGTTGTCTGACTCCGCTAAAACTTGGATGGTAGATGAAGATCCCATATGGATATAAACGTGACGCAAAATTAGCACAAACTTAAAATTTTAGTCAATTTCTAGGTCATTCCGATTACGTTTTCAGAGAGTGATTTGAGTCCTACCAGGATTTTCTTACCAATTTCATCGTGATCGGATTATCTATAAAATTCATCTAAATAGATACGAGGAAGCTCCTGGAAGGCTTGTATAGTTGATAAATACTCATTTCTCTTTAATTTGAGCACCTCAACGTAGCGCACAATTATTTTTTACTGTTAAGAAAGATAACGCCGCTATTTTACACCACTTTCGTGTATTGCGGAGAACTCGTGCTTCATGTGATGCGTCGAACGGTAAGTATGGTAAAGAAGCTTCGGAAGAAACAAGCACGTAAATTGAGTTACGAGGTTGAGGAAAACGTGCACGGGGGGGTGTTTTTGTAGGGTTCATTGTCTCACAACACGTTCATATCTGTTTCAAGCTCCCAAACTGAAAACGATACTTTATATTTTACATCAAATCGTGATGAGCATCTGTCTGTTGCAATTACATTGTGCCATAGGAAATGACGCTCTGCACTGAGCACGAATTTCGAGAAAGTTCCGATATCCCGTAGGGTCAAGTAAGAACATGAATTTTACTACTTATCTCAACTCAAGGAGGGGATTATACTACCGAAGTAGGTAACATAAAAATATAATCGGTAGCTATGTAGTATAAGGTGCGTTTGTAATGAATGCCAAGATTGGTTTCTTCCAGTTTGTTCCCTCTTATCCTCTCGACGAGGGGAACATTGAAGACCAAAAGTGGACCATTAAAACTCATCACCCAATGATTCAGTTTATAGATTATTCACTAATCATCAACATTGGCTTATGCAGTAATTTTTTAGTGATAAAAATCTTTGAATTTACCTGAGAAACTTCTTTGCAAAACATCACTTCTTCAGTTTGATACCGGTTAGTAATCACTGCATGATTGTAAAATGCTATCAATAATTTTACCTACCATCAAAATTTGATTGTAAGGAAGTGATTCCTTTTCATGTTGTCGACTTACCGTCAAGTGATCAGACGATGATCGTGAATTGCTTTTAATTGTTTTCCCCCATCAATCTGGGTAAGAAAAATTACTCGATGATATGCCAAGACCTGATTGCTGCTTTGGTGATGATCTGATCTTTGAAGCTATCATTGAGGAAATCGAAATATTATCTGTATGAGAGAGTAGTCAGCCTTGTGAGAGTAAGAGAGAAAATTATACCTACAATCAACCTCCTGGTTAAAATTTAAAGAAAAAACTTAAAAAATACTCTCTTCGTCACCCCGAATTCATACTCGCACGTAAATTGCTATTTTTTCATTTTTGTATGTATACCATATCAAAATACTGTATGAACAGGGTATGTTTTGAAGATTTTAAGTGTCCATATTCAATTTCTACTTGTCTCCACAAACTCATAGAGTACCCACACGGCTATTGAATTTTTGAGTACAATGACTATACAGGGTGTCTACACTTTTGATGGGCATAACTTCAGGGTTCGATTTTACAAGGTATTTCCAACAAAAAATGTCTCTTAGCAATTTTCTTTTAACCCACTCAAAATTCTTTTTTTTTTCACTTTAAAGTTTTTCTTCGCGTTTTCGACCTTACGGCACTGATATGGTCATAACTCCCTTAAATCTCCTGAAAATTCAAATCTGACTACACCGTTAGAAAGAGCGTTAAATTACCAAGCTACCTAAAGCAAAATCAAAATTTTTTAGCAATGAAATAGTATCAAAAAATCAAGTCAAAAAGCGAACTTAAAATTTTTTTTTGAAACTTGACTTTCTTCGATCAACATTTACACTCTAAATCCCTGCCCATTTCGATGGGCGCTCTTTGGAGAAAACATGCTCAAATTGTCACCTTTCCCACGGTCTATCAATTTTTCTGTTAAAAATCCAAAAAGAAAGAGTAAAAGAAGTTTTAATGTCAAAAAACGTGTGTTTTACAAGCAAATCCAGTGTTTCAAGCCGGTTTATGGTCCCCCTCGATCTCAAAATGGCTTGACGATTTTGGTATCATTTTCTATGTAATTATTTACGCTGAATCCAATGGTGATACTTCCGAATGATTCCGACTGCTAGAAAGTGGATTTTTCGAAGAAAACCTTCGGTTTTCTTACATGAAATACGCATTATTCGTAGATATGGAATATATCATAAAGTAATACCTTTCTACTCAACAAAAACTTCAATCAGCTAGAAATTCGGTGTTTTTATTGAGTAGAAAGGTATTACTTTATGTACGATGCGAATTTTATGTACGAAAAACGAAGGTTTTCTTCGAAAAATCCACTTTCTAGCAGTCGGAATCATTCGGAAGTATCACTATTGGATTCAGCGTAAATAATTACATAGAAAATGATTCAAGTAATTTAACGCTCTTTCTAACGGTGTAGTCAGATTTTAATTTTCAGGAGATTTAAGGGAGTTATGACCATATCAGTGCCGTAAGGTCGAAAACGCGAAGAAAAACTTTAAAGTGAAAAAAAAAAGAATTTTGAGTGGGTTAAAAGAAAATTGCTAAGAGACATTTTTTGTTGGAAATACCTTGTAGAATCGAACCCTGAAGTTATGCCCATCAAAAGTGTAGACACCCTGTACTCAGGTGTTCATTATAATATCAATGAATTGTTACCACATTTGCCATTTTTTCACCATTCTTAATACCTTAAATTGTACTTGCATCAGAAATGTTGTGCTGTATTCTAATATACCATACATTATTATAATTATGATACACAAAATATAACACAATATTGATATGTTTAATGTGCCTAATTTCCATTAAAAATATTCAATTTTTGTCCATTTTTGAACTAAGAGTTTTAATATTTTTTATGCAGGAATTTCTAATTTGCATGAAGAAATTTTTCCATTCTACAAATTTTGAGGGCATTGCAATAATTTCAATTTTTTTTAAATTCCCTGAAAAAATATCTTTTTTCCTCCTTGTTCTGAAGTTATTGTTTGTTACAGATGTTGGCCTAACATTAAAAACGCTGCAAATTATTACACAAAGGTTTATTATTTTTCTATACAGATCACTCGCCTGCAAAGAACACGGCTTTGTCATTGTTACCAACAACCAACTTGAAGAAAAACATCGATCGCATTTCGGTTAGCTAAAATTTGAACGGAGATTAGGCCTCTTTTGCGATTCACACGCGTGTTTCCGATTTATCGTAAGTTCAACCCTTAAATTCTAGTAGGGAACGAACGGTTTGTCCTACAGAGCTCCGCGTGGTCTCAAAAAATGCTGAAAATTTTATACTATCTTATATTGATGGAAAAACAATACATGTATGTCAAAATTTTTTGAGTTAAGGCCTTTTCAAAATTTCAAACCTTATTTTTCAACTCTTAGAAGTGACCTACATCAACCGAAATCCTCGGGCACAACTAGACCCCAAATGGAGCCTACATACCCAATTTCATCAAAATCGGTCAATGCTAAGAGGGGAAAGTGCCGCGGACGGCGGACGGATGGCCAAATTTGTACTCGATTTTTGGATTCTACGTACCTTGAAACGTAAACCAACAAATTTTGAGGGGGGTGTTGAAAATTTTTTTTCATTGGTCGATTCCAAAGGTTCATTATTGAAAATAATAAACCAAAATCAATTTAAGGGGGTCTCAGTCGGTCGCCGTTAATGCCTCGTTCCGGGTTAGTATTTCTCCCAATAAATATCGGCGCTCAAACTTCAAAAGTTGTATCTACATTTGTAATTGCCAAGGATTTTCGAAATTCATTAGTGCATCTGCGTAGAGAATTTAAAAACTAAAATATTGCCACTAGAATCATCGATATTGAACAATAATTGCTGGCGAAATGTGGGAAACACCTGACTGAATAAACGGGTTTTCCCACATTTTGCTAGCAATTAGTGTTCGATATTGATGATTCTAGCGGCAATTTTTTTTTCAATTCCTTAGTCAGATGCACTAATAAATTTCATAAATCTTTGGAAATTTCAAATTTAGGTACAATTTTTAAAGTTTGAGCGCCGGTAATTGAGATAAATAATAACCCGAAACGAGGAACGATCGACGACCGACTGAGACACCTTTAACTTAATAAGTCATTATTTTTGTTGAACTAGAAGATAGTCCAGTTTAAAACGATAAATCAGTCCGATTCGATATCAATGTTATCTGAAATTAAACTTAGATGGCACTTACTTTTCGTACATACTCTTCATCAAAATCTTGCTGAAGCAAAGCTGTCCTTCTGCAAATGAATTTTGCGCAATAATAACGTTCAACCTGATTATTTCGCCTTAGAGCCTGTGGACTAATTCTTCCCATTTCTTCAAAAGTAGGGCTCTGCTTTTGTTTAGTCGAAGACAATATCGACTGTCTCTTTCAGGACACCAGCGGTCACTTCAGTTCGTTGCTCCACGACCGCTGATGTGTGTCACCACCTCTTGCGAAATCTAGTTGATTTGCCAACGCTTGATACAAACTCATTCTCCTCAATTGAAGGATAACGAGATAAATAAAAAAATCCCTTTGATTAGAATTGAATTCATTAATTTGAACAATGAAATGAGTTGAGAGCTTTTGTTTTTGGAGGGATATTGAATTTACAAAACTGCTTAGTTGCTTACAAAATATAAGAAGTCAATAGAACAGTTCATCGCTGAGTCCAGATGATTTCTTTCATAAATCGAACAAAACTTCTTGAACCCTCACGCCACAAATCTCTTAGACCCTGGCTTATCACAAAATCATATTGACCTAGATGGATACTTGAATGTAACTATAAGACAAGGGATGCTGGAAGAAAATATTGAAGAAACATTGATGAATGTTTGTAACTATTATGATTTATATTTTTTCAGCAAACATCAACGCGATTAAAGATTTGCTCCTCACTATGATGACCGTTTTGTTTGGATTTCCCGCATGCCAAGTAAGAGGTTTTTCTGAAGGTTGATTCTCAAATATTCAATGGAAATTCACCGTTGCTCATGCGTAGACAAAATCGTCAGACGGAAAGCAGTTAAATCCCAAAAATTACGATGCAAAGAGTTGACTCAAGACTAACAGACCTACGGGTGGTCGTTTCAGCTAAACAGGGCGCAAATTGAACCCTCACTCTGTCATTAACCTTCATTCGCCTGAACTTGTCATTATTACGATTCCAAAATACAAGCTCCTACTCATATTTCGACGAGACTTGCCGAATTTCCGGGAGCAAACGATTGTGAGATCATACATCCATATACTCTGCTGAGATGTATGCCCTCCTCTTCGCGCTGGAATATATCTCTACCAGTAATTACAGTAATTACAATAGTAGTAATTACAATAATTACAATAATTAGTAATTACAATATTAATGTAATAATTTCGGACTCTACAGTAATTACAATACAGTAATTACAGTAATTATTACAGTAATTACATTACAGTATTTATTATTTACATTATTATTATTATTTATTATTTACATTATTTAATTATTATTACATTATTCATTATTTACATTACAGTAATTACAATTACAGTAATTAGTAATTACAATACAGTAATTACAGTAATTACAATAATTAGTAATTACAATATTAATGTAATAATTTCGGACTCTCTCAGTGCACTTACGAGATTGAAGAAGTGTGGACCAGGATCCTCAATTGGTGCACTAGAAAAGAAGATATTGAGTGAAGTGGGGAAACTTGGAGAAATGGGAAGATCTGTACATTTCTTTTGGGTTAAGAGCCATATAGGTATTAGTGGAAATGAAAATGCTGACCGGATTGCGAAGGTAGCCATAAATGAACCACAAGCAATAATTGAACCTATATTTCCACCCTCAGATTTGAATCAACATTTGAGAACTAGTGCTCAAACTGAATGGTGGTTAATGGCAAATAAAAGCCGAAGCCATAAATACAAAAAAAAATTTAAAACAAAAAGCTCCTGCAGATATGTTTGCATTCAGGTTTATATAATATTAAAGGGAAAACTGGAGTAAAACTGTATTTTTTAGCACTTTTAAATACCTACAATAGTTCGAGAAATGTATGTATGGTATGTTTCTGATGATATTTGGTAGTATTATACTAATTAGGATGATACTTATAGGGGGCTATTTAGAGCCGAACTCCCATAGTACACAAAAATCCTTCAAAATGGGAAATTTACATCTTCACCCAAAACTGACAAATGCTTTCGGATTCGGGTAGAAACAGAACAAAACTTTGTGGTGGCAAGGATTTTTCATTTGCGCTTGCGTTGATGCGTACTTATAATCTGATGACTATGAAACTCAAAGGGACAACTGTTTGGATTGTGATTTTTCCTGAATGCAGTTATGACCAGATTTTCTTGGTTTCGGTCAACAACCATTGGGAAATTAGTACGCCGCAATACTTAGTCATTGAAAATATTTTATTCGTCATTTCTCTTTTTGCAACATCAATTTCTTCAACCCTTTCAAACTGGTTCCAAGTAAAAACGAGGTCTGACCTAGGGCCACCTAGGTTCTTTGAATTTCAAAGCCCGGATTCCATTAGTAAGGTTTATTAGGATTCGAAATATTGAAAAACGGGTATTTTGTGAACATTATCCTCCCAATCCTCCCAGTGAAAAAATGTCCGATACTTAGGTGAAATAATTTGTAACTGGAAAGCTGTCTGAGTTGAACGAAAAACGTTGCAAATGATTACACAAAGGTTTATTATTTTTCTATATACGAGTATATCGTACATAGAAATCTCGTCGTATATAGAGTCTCGTATATCACTCGTCTGCAAGGTACACGACTTTGCTATCGTCACCAACAGTAGATACTACCTACCTACCACATACCTACTTCACAATCGAGTTTATTTGACAGAAATAAACGCTTGACACTCAGTTCGAATAAACAGGGAAATTAGATTACTGGTTGCTAAGGACGCAAAACTGAGTACAACTCGAAGAAACGAACAGCGATCGCATTAATTTATTGGTCAGCTAAAATTTGAACAGAGATTAGGCCTCTTTTACGATTCACACTCGTGTTTATGATTTTTTGAGCTAGGGGATTTTCAAAACTTCAATCCTTATTTTTTCAACCATTAGAAGTGACTGACATCAACCAAAAGCTTCGAGGCACAACTAGACCCCAAATGGAGCCCACATACCAAATTTCATCAAAATCGGTTCATTTGAACTAAGTGCCGCGTACGGCGAACGGTGGACGGACGGAAAAATTTGTATTCGATTTTCGGATTCCACGTAACTTGAAACGTAAACCAACAAATTTTGAGGGGGGTAAACTTTTTTTTCTTGTTTTTTCCAAAGGTTTATTTTTGAAAATAATAAACCAAAAGAGAACGACGAATAGATTGAGAATTGAGGGGTAGGTCAAGGCGTCATCAGAATGCACCTTATTATCAGTAAATAATCCCCCTTTCCCAAAATTCTCTCCCTTGTACGTAAATTTGATAATTTCTGCAACGTAGTCCACAACTAGATTGATTTTTGCGTCGAACAAAAAAAAGAACCACCTAAATCGGCTGAAGAGTAAGGCCTAGGCAGAGTACACAAGATGTTGTAACACACAGTAACGTGGAGTTAGATCCAAATTTGTTCGTGGTTATTTTTCCTTCCGTCGAGTGTTCTCCTCCTTTACCTTAGAATAAAACGCTTATGGAGGCCAAAGTCTTATTGTGGACGTCCTAAAATCAAGTTATGTGAATATTCAACTTCCACGCAATCTTAGATGCCAACATTGATCTGTATGAGGTGGAATTCAATGGGAACCAATACGATCATAACACACAGAATTCTTGAAAATATCAATCAAAATCGAAAGTTTTGATGTTAGTGAAGTATGGGTATGATTTCTTTACAGAACAGCATTGAAGAGCTGATGGAATCTGTAGGATGTTGATGGTAATTTTGATTAATATTATCCCTACAAAAACGTAGGATAAGATACACTTATCACTCAGAGTACTCCATTACCAATTAAAGCATCCGGTACTTACGGAGACATGGGTCTGAGAAAGGCTGGATGGGCCAATATAAATAAAATACATTAACACACACACACACACACACAAAACAAACAACAACGGACATTTCGTCCATTAAACACACATACTCGTATATAACTCACGTACAGAATCACGTCCTTATTGATGCGCGTAGCTTGTTACCCCTTGTCATCATCTGTTTTGCTTCCTCACTACCGAAGGTAGGGAAGCTTTGTATTCGTGAAAGAAGTGAAAAAAAATGTCCTCCAAAATCAAAATTTCCACTTGCTTTTTGCGTTTTAGAGCTTCCCGAACAATTTTGGTTCCGTGTCTGTCTGTCTGTCGGTCTGTCTGTCTGTCGGTCTGTCTGTGGTCAATCCTTGTCCCGGGCAAAACTATACTAACCTGTGGTCCGATTTTGATGAAATTTTCAGGGATTGTGCGGGTTAGGTACTAGACGGTCCCCTATGAATTTCAGCACCTTCGAACCAATAGGAGCGAGTGCACATGCGCAAACGTGAATTTCCTGGAACCTCGGTTTCTCGGTTTCTAATGAACCGATTTTGCTCAAATTTGGAGGTTAGTTAGGGACTAACTTCTAAGAGACACCCTATAAGTTTCAATCAAATTGGTCAAGCAATAGCCGCTGCGCATGCGCGAACTTTAAATTTATTGTTACAACCAAAACTCCGCAACTATTCAACCAATTTCGATGAAATTTTCAGGGATTGTGTGGTTTAGGTCCTAGACGGTGGACCGCTAAATAAAATTCTACGTTGAAAATACAAAATATTGTAAACTATAATACCTTATAAAAATTATAAAAATATTATAAACATTAATACCTGCAACCCTATCCCGCATATTATCGTCAATATTTTGGTATTCAATAACTCTTTGAATCATAATTTTTTCGCCAACTGATTCTATACGTCCATGTTACAATGAGTGAGGAAGCTATACTGCCCACCCAACTTGGCAGACGTTTTTTGTGTAATAACAAAGAGGTTCAAGATGAATTCAATAAATTTATGGAGACAGAAATTGAGATGTGGAAGATGCATCCTGATTCACAACGCAAGAAAAGGACACAGCATTTTGATTGATTCTTTTTGCACTTTGTGGTCATTTCCATACCTTCTCAACAAAAACAATAATATCATACATCTCAGGGCGTTCTGGAATATATGTCGATATGTTACCCAGACCATCGTATATTGATAGGAGATCGATTTATCACTGTGGTCAGTGTCCATCCGAAAGAGGGTGAAAGACTATCATTTGTTAGCACTGTGAGTGTGAGAGCATTCTTCAACATTCAATAGCACGACTAACTCGGCCAATAAATCTCATCTCATGAATAACGTATCTTCAACGTAGATACCGCTGAGAATCGGCTAATTTGTAATTCATTTTTCTTCTACCTGAATAAGGAAGGCTGGACCAAGGCTGGAATAATGTAATTTTTGTGAATTGATTGACAGACTGCAGGTCTTCATAAGCACCTAGTTCCAAAAATTTCAAAATCAATACCCTCAACCCCCAACTGTTTCTCCCTAAATGATATTGAATAACTTGAAAGGATTTAGGATGTATAAAATATTCTCACACCCCAATTCCTCCAATACAGTTCCTAAAAAAAGCGTTTCACTTTCGTTAAAATATCGAAAAAATTATTTTCTCCTTCCGCCCTAAGAGTTTCTCCTTTTCCCAGGAAAACTATACCAAATGGCCCAAATTTGATCAAAAGTTAAGGATTGGGCGGATCAGCTCCTAGATGAATGATCAATGGTAATGAGTGCACGCACATTTGCAAATATAATTTTCCTGAACCACCAAAATCTCACCTCCTAATGTATAGATTAAAAAAAAAATTGTATGATAATTATGTAAGAGCTGGATAATCCTGTAAGCCCATCTTCATAGTCCTTTTATCTCTTCAAAAGTGACCAACTGAGATACAAAGATCGAACAGGAAACACGAATTCAACACAAATTCATGCGAATTGTCCTGAAGAATCTGTTCTATAAATCCAATTTTTCAAGCTTTTTCCCCGACTCCATTGGATTTTAATTTTACATTTGAACAATTATTGTTCAAGGATTTCCATAAATAGAAGAATAATTTTAATAGTTTATCATAAACTATTAAAATTATTCTTCTATTTATGGAAATCCTCGATGTGAAACCAAAAAGAATTTTGCATTTCTTACTATCCTTTAGGTGAGTAGGTACTTTTTTGTATTGATTTTCGGCTTGTTGGCGCACCTTGTGATAATCCCTCTTCAAATTTTACCAACATGGATACAAATTCTACCTGATAGACGCATTGAGCCTGAGTTCACCTAATATGTTCCATAAAATCCATTTTTTTAGAAATTGTTCTCGACTCTACTGGTTTTTTTAGCTGTTTTTGAAAAAAAAAAAAATACTAAAATTACTTTCCAATTTACGGAAGCCCTCGAAATGAAAAGTGAAAGCAGCTTGCATCGAATGAGACCAACTTTAGCTCTTTAGGACTGTATTAATTTTTTAATATCTATACACTCAACCGAAGTAGAAAACCGCAGGAACCGATCTATCTACTTTTCTTAGTACCTACAAGAAATTGACTTGGACCAGTGACGCAGAACCAAACATTGTCCTGAGCGTGCAAAATGGGGGTAGAAATGGAGGCTGTGCATTTGGAAGGCTCACTATAAAAATTAAGCTTTGCAATTATTGGTTTTTCTCTCTTCAAATTACATTAATGGGTGGGGATTGCAATTCCAAACACTTCCTTTCGGTTTTATGTGAATAAATATTGGTTCAGGAAGACGCCAGAGGTGTTACATGTAAGTAAATTATCATTGATGATGCGGTTCTATTAAAGCGATCTAAAGGTTTAGCGAGTACCGTCGGTGAAAATAAGGGTCGGTAGGTGGTCGGAAGGTGGTGAAACGTGGTGGGAGGCGTGGTGGAATTTGGTGGGGAGCCAATGCAGAGCGGCGTGGAACCGACAGCCCCACCCCCCATCGACGGACACAGAAAATCCTGCGCCTGCTCTCACCCTCTCGATAGTCTTCGTGGAACTAGCATTCAGTGTTCATATCACTTCCAGCCGGTGAAGGTAACTCCATAAACAGTGCGAACTTTGTTGTGACTCTTTCAAAACATCATTTGGAACAGAGACCTTTGAATTGACAGTGATTGTGACAAGTGTTGCGATGTAATTTCCCCATGGATCCAACGGATGACAAGATGGAACCTGAGGAAAACAACCATTTAGCAGAATCTTATGTTGAAGAGTTTGTCTTGGATCATTTGGAGCAAGTTGCTGTGAAGAAAGAAGGCGGAGGTATGGAAAGATTACCGTCTTCTTTGTTACAGTGTAGTGGTGGTGTTGTTATGAGCAGTCAGTCACCTCCTCCACCTCCGTCATCTCATCTTCTGACGCCTCCTGGGCAACATCCCGGAGATGAATATGGCGTTGTTGGTGTTGGTCCTCATTCTAGCATGGTGATGAATTCCCAATGCATGTTGTACCCTGACACTCCCGGAACTCCACCGGATACTCCCCCAGAGAGTAACTCTCCTCATTCCCCGGTCGGAAGACACTTTCCGATGGATCCCCAGGTCGTTCCTCAATACCAAAGGGTTGCTCCAGGAGCTGAAGATGTGACTTGGATCATGGCAAACAATGGGTTGAGACATGAACCGTTGGACCTGAGGCCGAACGGACCAAACGAAATGGGAATGGAAGAGTGGACCCATTTGCAACAGGCTCATCAGCAATCAATCGGGAAGAGGATGTCTAACGGCCTTGATTACCATCATCACCACATTCACCACCATCAGCATTCTCTTGACTCCGATGAAATGTCAGGTAGCCCGATGTCAATGTCCGGGCCAATGTCCTGCAGGCCACCTTCCGACACTCCAAGAAGTACCCACAGTATTGATGACCTCATAAATGATGAACTCCTCATGTGCTTGTCCGTTCGCGAACTCAACAAGCGTCTTCACGGCTATCCACGGGAGGATGTTGTCCGCCTCAAACAGAAACGACGAACCCTGAAGAACCGAGGATACGCTCAGAACTGCCGAAGCAAGAGGCTTCACCAGAGACACGAACTGGAACTGACCAACCGGTCCCTCCAAAGTGAAGTACAACTCCTGAGAAGAGAGCGGGACATGTACAAGCACAGGTTCGAATCGTTGATGAAGAAGTTCGAATTCGCGACCGCCACCGCTCACGGCAGCCCCATTGCTTCCCCAGACATCTATGAACGGTTTCAATGACGTCATCGAAGGTGAGCATTCACCAAAATCTCTTGTGATACATAATCGTATAACTCTTACTTTAGCATACTAGTTACGTACAAATAAAATGATGTTTACTCAAAATTCTCTAGGTAAGCCAAGTATTTAAATGCTAAAATATTCATCAACATTTTCTAAGCTCCTTGGTATTATCTGTTATTAGATGGGATCGCCTAATAGTCTTCATCCATTCCCCAAGCATAAAAAACCAGAATTATCGAGATTTCGTTCATTCAACTAACGCTATTCTCTTGATAGTTAAACTTGTCTTCCAAATACCTAATAAAAATATTGTGCCATTTCGTGAAACCCCATTCTAATTAATTTCTATGTTCGCCTGATTATTACTAGAACTTATTCTACACGGTCAGCATCATGACTTTAGTTACCCTATGTATTTTCTTAAGAAATGGTACAAAATTACATATCAAACTATGAATTAAACTAGTTTTAATAAGATGAAGCAATAACATTTTATTTCAGCGATTCTGTCTGATGCAGGATGTTGTGTAACATTCATTTAAAACTTACAAATGAAATTGTAAATACGTTTACTTTTCGAGTGTCAGTTCGAAAATCATTTTTATATTACTTTTTATTTGGTTGTATGTATAAAATGAAATTTAAAACTAAGAATTCAAATATTTTATTACAGTTTTAGTCGTGTTTGATTGCAGGCACACTTGTTTGTTATAAAATAAACAAAATGACAAAAAAAAATCTTTAAAAAAAACAAATTTTTATGGTATTGAAAACAATGTCATATCATGGAAAGTTGTTGCCTCGGCTGAGGTGCGATAGCCTGGAGTACAAAGTGGCTAACATATTTTTTACGAGGAATATTCTAGGTTAAATCGTTTCATTTCGGAGTAATATAAACTCATTTTGTGCGTACATTCTCCAAATGAACATCCTTTCGACATTGTCTTACGTTATTTCCATAGTGTTCATTTGTAGCTTGTAAAAAAATAGATTTCAAACGACTGATGATTTACTTTATAAGGCCTGGACTCTCCAACATTGATTGATGCTTAAAATATTGAATTACAACATTCAATCGTGCCAATTTAGTTTGCTTAGTTATCAATGTTGGAGAATGATATGCAAAATCGATCGTCGATCCTCGAATCTTCATTGTAAAAATTGATTCAATCCTCCTGAAAAATTGTAGATTGAGAGCGTTTCCAATTCTTATTTAGTCACAAGTTCTTTTTCATGAACATTTCCTACGTTTAAAAAACAGTTTGTTGGTTCACCCGCTTACTGTATAAGATGGTCAACATTCGAACGAAAACAGAGCGAATTGCGAAACGCTTTCCAGAATTGTGATTTTCAGTTGTTCTCCAGACAAAGAGGTTTACGTGAAATTCACAAGCGTCGAGCATTGTAAGGCGATTGCGTTGTACGAGATTTATGTACATACTACTCGTAAGTACCTTTACTTCACATTTTAGACGTTCAAATCTATCCATTTATATGAGTTCTTATTTGTTCAGATTATGATAACCTCATTTCTTCCATTCATTATGTTCTATGTAATTAATTATTTATAGGCAATGTTTTTTTTTTTTTTTGTAGAACACGCTTGGTTTTTACGTTTCCGTAATTTATTGTTTGAAATCAAAATTTCTGGAAAGTTACCCTAGGTTACCAAGTATTAAAAAAGTACTTACATTTCATGTGAAAATCAATTTTTATTAATATTTGATGTTTTCCAACAAGAAATTGTAAAGTTAATGTTTAATAAAGCAACAGTTAACAATATTACACGACATTACTCATTCAAGGATTCCTTATTACCAACAGTTTAAATTCGCCATGAAAGTGCTCATTTCTAGTCTAATTTCAATACAATTAAGTTTGGTTCGAACAGCTCACGACAGTTTTGAAAAAATTGGTTGAATTTTAAAAGTTAATTTTTGAAATTTCTTGCACGGGTTGTGGTTTAATTAGGAGGTTCAATGACAAATTAATGAAAATTAAAATGTGGACTCAAGATGAAAGAGGTAGGAATAGGTAAACGCAAATGAGCGATTAGAAAACTTCCCCTTGATTTTCAATTTATTATTTCTCATCAATTAACCCAGTTAGTAGATATTTAAGGTTTCTCAAACATAAAACACCATAAAGAATTGTGGAAGTGAAAATATTGTGGATTGAATTCATTCATCTGAAAATAGTTCTAGTGATTAACACCGAGAAGATAATTAGTCAGTGTTCTCTAGTTTCAGAGAAATTAAAAAACTCTGATGCAATGTTGACTTGTCCTTTGGTACAAGACATCAATTATGGTTTATAATTTTCAATAATGAACCTTTGGAATCGACTAAGAAAAAAAATTGTGTAACCCCCTCTCAAAATGTGTTTGTTTACGTTTCAAGGTAGGTGGAATCCAAAAATCGAATAAAAATTTGGCAGACCGTCCGCACTTTCCCCACTTATCATCGACCGATTTTAATCAAATTAGGTATGTAGGCTCCATTTAGGGTCTAGTTGGGCCCCGATGATTTTGGTTGATGTAGGTCACTTCTAAAGGTTGAAAAATAAGGGTTGACATTTTGAAAACGCAAGATTGTAAAGGTATTGTTTTTCCATCAATTTAAGATAGTATTGAATTTTTAGAATTTTTAGAGACCACGCGGAGCCCTGTAGGACAAACCGTTCGCTCCCTAAGAGAACTTAAGGATTAGACTTACGATAAATCAGAAACACGAGTGTGAATCGCAAAGTGGCCTAATCTCCGTTCAAATTTTAGCTGACCGAAATGCGATCGATGTTTTTCTTCATTTGGTTGGTGGTAACAATGGCAAAGCCGTGTTCTTTGCAGAGGAGTGATCTATATAGAAAAATAATAAACCTTGGTGTAATCATTTTTAGCGTTTTATTGTATGTGTCAAATTGTTGAGCAATAATAGGTAATGAATAATGTGGTTAGTGGTTGGAACTTATTTATAGAACCCACTCGATTATAGAATTTGTTGGTGATTATCAACGAAAAGTAGGTTCCTACAGTTGGAGAAAGTTCTTCGGTCAGATTAATGTAGAAACATTGAAGAGGAGCGTCAGTATTCGTCTTGCTAATGGAATGGCAACAGGACAACTTGCTGAAATCATTAGGGGGCATCCAGATTAAGATGGACCTACATTGAAAAAGGAACGTTTTCCACTCATTCAACACCCTACTCTTGCAGCAGAGTTCACTCGGCAATGGTATATCATCACGACAACATACAACCAAGAAATTCTGAGGAACCATCCAGATTATGAGGGAGACACATGGCAGAGGTATGTTTTTTAGAGTTTACTCAGCAATAGGATCTCGACAACAAACTCCACTGAACCATCTAGATGGAGCAATTATGAAAGAAAGTATGTTTCCTACTCATTTGTCCCTCTACCTCAGTAATCACCCCCCATCTGAAAAGTAGCAGCAATGGGATGGCATCAGGTCAACTTGCTCCACTGGAATCCTGCGGTGGAATCCAGAAAAGCACCACCTCGACTTACATCTACCTCTAAAACGTCTTCCAAGTGGATGTGGCACATAGCTTCCTCGTATCCATAACCCAACTATATAGATGATCCGATGCATAGTAGTTTATCTCAAAACATCAATCTCTAAATACCTTGTGCTACACTCATAGGGAACCATCTACACGTCAACCGGCACAATCTCTGAATGTTGTTGGAAAATGTAGAAGTTATGGCTGCAACAAGGAAATATACGCTACTATCAGTCCGGGGGTAAGGATTTTCATAGAGGACCATCTACACGCCAACTCGCAAAATCCCTGAAAATTTCATCGCAATCGGACGAGAATTGTAGAAGTTATAGCAGTAATAAGGAAATATTCTTTTTATATATGCGCAGTGGCTTTTGGAAATTTTTTTTTTTTGAAATTTTACCTAGCTGACCAAAATGATTGTAGTTTGGTTCTTCGAGTTGTAAACTGTTTTGGGTCCTTAGCAACTAGTCATAACTCTTTATTGTTTACTTGATTGTGAAGTAAGTTCGTTGTACGTAAGGTTGGTTGGTAGTGGGAATGGCAAAGCTGTATTCTTTGCAGGCGAGTGATCTATACAGAAAAACGCTGCAAATCATTACACAAAGGTTTATTATTTTTCCATATAGATCACTCGTCTGCAAAGAACACGGCTTTGCCATTGTTACCACCAATCAACTTGAAGAAAAACATCGATCGCATTTCGGTCAGCTAACATTTGAACGGAGATGAAGGGGAACAAACGGTTTTTCCTACAGGGCTCCGCGTGGTATCAAAAAATTCTAAACTATCTTAAATTGATGGAAAAACAATACCTTTACATCAAAATTTTTTTGAGTTCGAAATTTCAACCCTTATTTTCCAACTCTTAGAAGTGACCTACATCAATCAAAATCTTCGGGGCACAACTAAACCCCTAATGGAGCCCATATACCAAATTTCATCAAAATCGGTCAACGCTAACTGAGGAAAGTGCCGCGTACGGCGTACGTACAGCCAAATTTTTATTCGATTTTCGGATCCTACGTACCTTGAAACGTCAACCAACAAATTTTAAGGGAGGGTTTAAACATATTTTTTCTTGGTCGATTCCAAAGGTTCATTATTGAATATAATAAACCAAATAATAAATCTTTGTGTAATAATTTGCAGTGTTTTTTCTACACCACCTACACTTCAACCAGCACAATTCTGTAAAATTTTGTCGAGTTCGGTTAAAAGTTGCAGGAATAATGGTTGTTACATGCATTTTACGTTGCGCGTGCGCAGAGGCCACTGTCAATGCGGGGGGGATGATTTTCATAGGGGACTATCATAATAAAACCAATACAATCCCTGAAAATGTCATCAAAATCAAACAATTTTGTAGTTTTGCACGTTACAAAAATTTACTATCAGACAGACGGAACCAAAATGTTCAGGAAGGTCTGCAAAATGATACGTAAGTTAAAATTTTGAATTTGGAGACACTTTTTTCAGACTTGAAAAGTGAAAACAATTCTTCCGCTACCTTGGTAGACTCGAAAGCAATAACTTGGTTCAAATCTGTTTCATGCCAATTTGAATATCAATCTGGAAGAAAAAAAAATCCTTAGCAGTCTGAATGTTTGTGTGGCAAAATCTTGTGAACTTTACCCAGGCCTTATTCTTTAACCGATTTGGGAGATTATTGTTTATTTTTGATTTCTAATAATTTTTATTTGTGTATTTATTTATTTTTTGACGAGTAAAGTTAGAGTTCAGGTCTAGTTTAGGTCTAGTTAGAGTTTTTCCCAGGCCAAACTCTAAACTTTGCGTTTTTTCGACGAACTTCTCAAGAGATTTTCGCCCATCTTCTGTAGAGGAAATACGATGCGACTTTCAGCAAAAACATCCTCAAAATCTCAGCTTGTCAACGGTATAATCAAAAAAATTTTACATTCAAACTTAGGGGAAAAATTTAAGTTTGAACGCGAAAAAACGTGAATTTTTTTTTTCAACGAAATCGACGGTTTGACTTAGGATTCCTGGGTCTCCTCCGCCGCCGCTCCACCCATCCTCAAATCTACTCCGAGTCCTCTCGTCAAAACGTCGATTTCTTTGAAAAAAATCCACGTTTTTTCGCGTTCAAACACCGATTTCTCCCCCAAAACGATTGTAAAATATATTTTAATTGTACCGTTGGAAACCTGAGATTTCGAGAATGCTTTTGCTGAAAACCGCTCTTGAAAATTTCGTCAAAAAACTCAAAAATTACAAAGTGTTAAGTTTGGTCAATAAAAAAAATCTAATTAGATGTAAGGTAAAAAATGTGTGTTGTAGCTCATCTGATGGGAAATTTAATGCTCTTTTCAACGGTGTAATTAGATTTGAATTTCCACGTAAAATGAGGGAGCTATAATCATTTTAGTGAAAGAAGATTCAACAAACGAAAAATATATTTAAATTGAAAAAACTTTAAAAACAAGGGGTTAAAGAAAATTTCTTTTCTCTGAAAATTGGCACCCTGTATAAATGGAATGGTGGTACCAGTGGTACATGTTGGGTACTCATCCATCGACAACTCCGTAATTTGTTGACTTTTTGTCCAGTTTCGGCTCTCATCTTGCTAAAAAAAAATGTCACGATACTTTCTTAACATTCTAAATGACAAGGGGCAAAACTGTTTTTGCTGCAGAAAGATGACCCACATTCAAAGGAATGTCTCGTGAAATTCATGCATTTTTCAAAGTCAGTCTAAGTTAAAGAAGTGAACTTTAAACGTCTTTACTGTTCAATGGCATCGACTTTTCACTTTCCATGTGTTTCATCTATTCAATCTCTTCGTAAGTAAACTCTTGTATCAAATCTACGAATATATGTACAATAGGTTGTCTTACTAGAAATGAGGAAAGAAACCGGGGGGCCCCGAGGCGCTTGTCAGCTAATGGCCACGTTTCACTGTCGGATTAAACTTATAATTGGATGTATCCAAATAAGGGGGAATGAAAGGTGGGCGGGAACGGAGGCGTGAACCGTTCCTTGTCAGTTGACAACTGTGACATTTGGTCCGGGACCCGTGAGGGCGGGGATATGATGTTTGGATAACGAGCGAGTAATGTCATCATTAAACGACCCCTCGTCATGGGGTTTTAAAATCTCACTCCCTGCTCCAACGTTGTGTCGTCCGTCAATAGTTTTCTTCTACCAAATCAAGCTAAAACTCCAGACAAAGTTATTACAACTATACGGCTGTTCAAACGCAATATTCCAGACCAACGAAAATTCGATTTTTGGTTTATTATTTTCAATAGTGAACCTTTGGAATCGACCAAGAAAAACATTTTTTACCTCCCTTAAAATTTGTTGGTTTACGTTTCAAGGTACGTAGAATCCGAAAATCGAATAAAAAGTTTTCCGTCCGTCCGCCGTACGCGGCACTTTCCTTAGTTACCATGGACCGATTTTGATTAAATTTGGTGTATGGGCTCCATTTAGGGTCTAGTTGCGCTCCGAAGCTTTTGGTTGGTGTCAGTCACTTCTAAGGGTTGAAATTTTGAAAACGCCCTAGCTCAAAAAATGTTGATATGAAGGTGTTGTTTTTCCATCAATTTACCTAAGATAGTATTGAATTGTTAGAATCGAATGAGATCACCGGAAGCTCTGTAGGACCAACGGTTCGCTAACTATGAGAACTTAAGGTTTGGACTTACGATAAATCAGAAACACGTGTGTGAATCGCAAAAGAGGCTTTGTTCAAATTTTAGCAGACCAAAATACGATCGTTGTAGGTAGGTAGCATCTATGGTTGGTAGGTGGTGACAATGTCAAAGCCGAGTTCGTTGCAGACGAGTGATCTATACAGGGTGTTTCACGAAAAGGTTACACCCCCTTAATTTCTTCGAAATACAGCATGAAAAATTCCGACCAACACAATTCTTCATGATTTTTTGTGAGGATCTCAGGAAAAATACTTTTGCGCAAAAAAGTTGCGCGCAATTGTGCGCAATTGACACTAACTTCATTTTTTCATATGGAACACCCCCTTTTTTATTGCAGATTCGGATTCTACGTCAAATTTCATGAAAAATTCATACCCAAATCGATTTTTTGTATTGTGCGCAACCTGGCTTTTGAACGCTCTAAGTTGCGCAACTCCACAATTGCACAAAAATTAGGTTTTGGAGAACCCTTAGTGTGTGACATGTTTTTTCATCATTTTTGACGCTGAATCACAGGGTGTCATCCGTTTTGAGGAAGACCAACATTTCAAGAGGAAAAATTAACATTTCTTTCACGAAAACATCAGTATTGAGGTCCGAATCATGTTTATTTTTTATTTTCTCACCTCCTTTTGAACCACGGGCTTGGGGCCGTCTACGGTGGAGTTAAAAATAAAAACTGGCAGCACGATCATGCTTGAACTCAATAAAATTGCCTAAAAACTCATAACGAGTTAAAAAGAGCGATTTTTCATTAGTAACAGCCGAATTTTTGGCCGCCATTTTGAAAATTTCCAGTCAAATTTTTTTTAAATTGATTTTTGCGCAAAAGTATTTTTCCTGAGATCCTCACAATAAATCATGATGAATTGCGTTGATCGGAATTTTTTATGCTGTATTTTGAAGAAATTAAGGGGGGTGTAACCTTTTCGTGAAACACCCTGTATAGAAAAATAATAAACCTTTGTGTAATAATTTGCAGCGTTTTAATTACTCCCCCCTCCAGTTAGGATCTTGTTCGATGAGTAATAATTATTTTTTGAGCTAACTAGAAATGTCTTGCGACAATAATTACTAGACTCTCGAGAGCTCTCAAGGTGTGTCCTATCTACAGTTTCCCAGGTTACAAATATTAAATACGTCATATCTGAACCTTATGAGGTGCCCTGCAAGTTACACATTTCTTCTTAGCATGTCCTGTTATTGAACTCGGTAAAAACGTGAAAATTGCAAAAATCTGCCCAAAAAATGAAAAAAAAAAACAGAAAATATTATTTTGAAAAACTCAAATTATTACCTAATGTTTGGGTAAGTACTGTTTATCCATTGGAAGAGTAAACTCAGCAGTCAAACCAACTTCAGAAACCCATCTACCAAAGAACACTCGAGCGATATTTTGTAAATCACCCAAATGTGTGCCTGATATTGGCTCTATTTTCTCGAGGTTAATGAGTAAGTTTGACAACATTATTTCATCTTGGCATATCCTGTCAAATAGGACGTTTTTCTTTAATATATATACTGTCTTGCCATGGGCCTCTTGCTGATTTTGGTTGCTGATTTTCTGTTATTCAAACTTGAAAAAAAAAATCGTGTTATAAAACTCGATGATAATAATGTTAAAATCTGCTCAAAATATGACAAAAACGAGAAAATACTACCTAAAATAATTCAAATTATAACCTAATGTTGGAATAAGTGCTTATCCGTTTAAAGATTAAACTCAACAATCAAATCAACTTCCGAAACCCATCCATCAAGGAACACTCGAGCGACATTTTGTAAATCACCCACAATGTGTTTTCCAGCCTGATATTGGCACTATTTCCTCGAGGTTGATGAATGAGTTTGAATAGTTTGTGTTTCGAAGAGGGGAAACGGGGTAAACAGAGGTTAACGAAACATCAACAGCCAAGTCCTTAAAACAGCTCTCCCTCGTCGCTCAGGGCCACACATTCACGTCCTGCCTGAAATGTTTATAGGGCCTCGTAAAAAAAATTGCGAGGAGAACATCGAATGGTGCGCGTGCTTTTTTCCCTGGCGAACCTGAAGAATTCGGCATAAATGGCGCCGTCTCGCTCAGATCATTTCTCATTGTACGACCGAACTTTGATTTTTATTTTCGGTGAATTTTTTCTTATAAGTGGTAGTGTAGTCATCCTTTTCGTACAGGAAACAAAAATGGATGTCAGGTAGTTAGATTACAGGGAAATATTATTAATTTTGAGTTTTTATGTCGACCTCAGTTTGTGCGTGAATTGCCAGAAATCATGGAAGTTCAAAGGAATATGGTTATGTATTTTGACCATACTACACGGAAACGTAGAACATTAGAAAAAGATTCTGCCAAGTGGGTGTGGCACATAGCTTCCTCGAATCCATAACCCGATTGTATCCGATGCATAGTAGTCAATCTCAGAACATCAATCTCTGAGTATCTTGCACTGCCCTAATCGGGGACCGTCTACACGTCAACCCGCACAATCTCTGAAAATTTCATCAAAATCGGTTGGAAAAATGAAGGAGTTATGGCTGTTACAAGGATGTTAGGTACGTTTTCGCATGCGCAGAGCAAAATGGGGACCATGATCTTCATAGAGGACCAAATTCACCCCAATCCGTATAGTCCCTGAAAATTTCATCGAAATCAATTGGGAAATGTAGAAGTTATGGCTGTTACAAGGAAATACACGTTTGCACCTGCATAATGATTTTCAAAGGGGACCATCTACATGCCAACTCGCACAATCCCTGAAAATTTCATCGCAATCGGACATTACCTTCGTATCGTTTTGCCCATTACAAGGATTTCATGGCAGACGCGGAACCAAAATTGTTAAGGAAGGCCTCAAGCAAGACTAGAAGCAATAATGATGAAAAATGTACCAAGTTGGTGTGGGATAAAACTTCTTCGTGCCCACAGCATGGTTTTGTGAATAATCCTATCACGATAAGTTTGAATGCAATAACATTAACAGTGACTCATCCCAACACGCACTTTATCTAAGAATTCGATTTCTTGATTTTGATTCGAGTGAAAACTCACAGAAAATTCCTTCAGAAATCTCATGGAAACCCCTACTAGGATCTAAATTGATGAGATGAGAGTCAAACTTATCTCTCAAAATTGAAATTTCTTCTTACATTGGTTCCCGATTACGTCGGTTTCTTTTTACAAAGGATTGTTCCCGATGTCATCGCTACGTGGTCATAAAATTTGAAGGGTAGTGGTAGGTAGTTAGAGTAGGTAAGTAGAGGTTGAAATTTTGAGATAATTTATAATGCATTGAAACAGCTATACCTACACTCGTGTATAAGATATAGAGGAAGCAGTGTGCCTCACCCACTTCGCAGTCGTTTTCAGCTGCGCTCACTCTTTGCGCCCCTCGCTGTGTCGTCACCGGTTCATGCAACTTCAAAACGTCTGCCAAGTGGGTGTGGCACATAGCTTCCTCGTATCCATAACCCGATTATGTAGATGATCAGATGCATAGTAGTTAATCTCAAAACACCAATCTCTAAGTACGTTTCACTACCCTCATAGGGGACCATCTACACGCTAATCTGTACAATCCTAGAAAATTTCATCAAATTCGGATGAAAAATGTAAGTGTTATGGCCGTTACAAGGATTTTACGTATGCGCATGCACAGCGGCTACTATCAGTCCGGGTGTACTATCAGTGATGATGTTCATTGAGGACCATCTACAACCTAATCCGCATAATCCCTGAAAATTTAATCGAAATCGAGTGGGGAAAATGGAAGTTATGGCCGTTACAAGGAAATTCACGTCTGCGCATGCGCAGTGGCTACTATCAGTCCGAAGGTAATGATTTTCGTAGGGGACCATCTAAATACTAATCTGTAACATCCCTGAAAATTTCATTGAAATCGGATGGAAAATGTAGAAGTTATGGCCGTTACAAGGAATTCACGTTTGCGCATGCGCAGTCGCTTCTATCAGTCCGGGGATGATGATTTTCATAGGGGACCGTCTACACATCAACCCGCACAATCCCTGAAAATTTCATAGAAATCCGACAATAACTTCGTATGAGCGTTACAAGGAATCCATGACAGACAGACACACAGACACGGAACCAAAATTGTTCAGAAAGGTCTAAAACGCAAAACGCGAGTGAAAATTTTGATTTTGGAGAACTTTTTTTTTTCATCCTTGAAAAGTGAAAACAAAGCTTCCGCTACCTTGGTAGACTCGGAAGCAAAAATCGTATAATCATCATACAAAAGAACAATGGTGTCTTGGAATCTTGGAATCATACCTACTTTCATTTTAAATAATGTCCAAACTAGCAGGTAAGACATAAGATACGATCAGGTAAGATCTGGGTTTGTTCACTAAACTTTTTCATTCAAGTTTTTCTGGGTTTCTTCACGAAATCGTCTTAATTTATTTCAAATATCAGTATTAGTGTGGATCGCCTCTAGACATTCTCTTATCAATTCAAGTGTCATCGGAAGAATTGTTGATGAACGTAATGTTCAACGTAATTGTTGATGAACGTAATGTTCCTGAAACTCCAATCGTTCGATGAGAGCGAAAGTTTAGCCGGCTTTAAGGTGATAACCTACTAATTTCATCGTGATCCGATCAGTCGGAGCCACTGTGCTTGAAAACAACAAACAAATTACAATACAACAAATTTATTTTATTTAAAAACCTTATTATTTTATCAATAAGAATTACCTCTTTTTAAAAGCTCTAGTAGAGGGCAGGGACTCCATCGTCCCGGAGAACAGGCATGTAGGTACCTAAAAGTTGGAACAGGGGAGAGGAAGAGTCAACATCGAAATGAAACAATCCATTTTCTATTTACGGGAGCAGATGGAGAACAAGGTCGCTGCTAAAGGTGCTTAACCTCTTCATCCGCGCAACATGACGACTGTGGTTTATGTTTTGGATTGTGGGATTTTGTTTGAACAACATTCAGAACAATAGCAGTCGTCGTTAGAAGTGGGACAGTAAGTTAGGAACTCCTGTGCGACGAGCAGTGAGTGGCCTGAGAAATATTGTACGCTAACAAACTCGACGATAACTGAAATTTCGCTTCATTCAATTTAGGTGTCAGTCTTTGCCTATATCTAAGGGATTGAATATAATTATTTTTCTAAATTCTTTCTAGCTCTTTGGCTATTTCTGATTGAAACTTTATAACCATGCTTGTCGCTGGTTTCATATTCGAACCCACATCGAACAAGTTGGTTCCATTTTTCCTCAATGGATAAAATGAATATTTGAGTGCAAGTAGATGTAGAGCTACATAGAGTACTCTATGTAATAACGTATAAGTATAACGGGTAATAATTATTACGCGTTAGGTAGGTACCTACTATGCTAGAAAATGCATGACAGTTTAGTACAGAAATACTTAATGACATGGTAAGATTTGGACTTGAAATATTCGTTGGTACCTACCCATATCAGTGTGCAACATCATAGGTCGAGTTTTGGGATTACCTGAAGCGAATTTATGTCACTGATAAGAATGGAAACTCAAGTGATAAAATCTCGAATTTTGGTTTATTATTTTCAATAATGAACCACTGGAATAGAGCAGGAAACACATTTTTTTAACCCCCCTCAAAATTTGATGTTTTACGTTTCAAAGATCCGATGACACGTTTTTAAGGTCCTGCTACCTGTCTATAATTATAAGCTATATTAACCCTAATTGGACCATGGTATCACTAGTGACACCAAATTTCACACCAGTGTGTGACAAATTTGACATCCCCAGCGGCAACTTTTTTTTTCTGAAAACTCAAAATTAGAATTTCTCATAACTTCCAGCCAAACATTAAAGTTTAAAATTCTTCCTTTGATTTATTATTCTCTGAATAAAACTTTGTTACCTATAGTTTCATTTTTCAGAAAGTTGGAGAACATTGCTGTGAAAATGTCAAACAAAGTCTATTCGTCGGTAATACATTTTTCAGTGGTTGAGATAGAACTAATTTATTGTACACCCCTTTGCCCCCTAATAAATACGGCAAATGGAGCGCCAGTCCCTTGGTGTCACTGTGCAACTAAAAAATCTTAGGAATTCCACAGCTGACCCAAGGAGTAACTAAATATTAATTTCAACTTTAAATTTAATGGACACAGCTGAATTTTTTGACACATTTTTTGTGAGCTATTGGAAGTTTAAAAATGAAGTCATGACCTCAGAAAATTTCCCCAGAAATCGATGAAAATTTTTGTTGGTCCAATCAGAGTTAAGTATATTAAGAATATAATAGGTATATGAGGCATAAAATTATGATATAATAATATATCATATATATATATGGATAATTTTCCACTGTGATACGTGGGGGATGAAGAAAGGGTAAAACAGCCTCCTACAACTCCGGTATGGTCTAGTGGCTAGGATACCTGGCTCTCACCCAGGAGGCTCGGGTTCGATTCCCGGTACCGGAAAATTTTTTGCCGCTTGTGGAACCTCTGAGATCGAGCACGATGAGATCTTTCGTTGAGTTTAATCAATTTACTCTGTGCGATGAACTTATTTAAGGTTTCCTTACTTTTACAAGTTTATTTGTGGAAGCCGGGAAACTTCGTTGATGTGACGGAGCGCCATCTCTAATATGAGAATCACGGTAGAGAGCCTCAAGCATCACTTGAATGATAACTTGTTATCGATTCAAACTCGAACCTGAACACATGAACATAATACGTTCATATATTGTATTAAGACTTCATACGAACACTAGAACTTATGAGGTTAGTTGAGACACTTACCTACGGTTTTTATGTGAGGTTCACAAGAAACATCTACAAACGGTACGGTACATTTCATGCATATTTGCTTTTCACATCGTAGATAACTAGGAGTGACCATAAATTAAGTGTCCGTCATTTTTCAAGTAGGAACTTACAATTTCATGTAAAATCGTCATGTTTCGATGTGTCTACTTTGAAGGATCCATATGAGGCTTATTAACAGGTTGACGATTAAAATCCTTTTGTATTCTCTTCATGGGATTAGTCCTCAAATAACTTGCATGAAACGTTTGATAGCCTTTAGTGACGTAAGAATAAAAGCAAAGGGTGCCTAGCAAGAATGGAATGTCAATCAGTGAATGAACCAGATATACATACCAGACCGGTGAGATCCAAAATACTGTGGAGACATTTAGTGTATTCACGACGTATAGTTCAAAGAACAGAGCACTCCGGCTTATCACAGGAGCCGGGTGGTACATACGTAATGAGGAACTGCACAAAGACCTCGGTGTTCCAACGGTAAAGGACAGCCGCATATCACTCCTCGTACCAGATAGCTTCCTCACATCCAAATGAACTCGTCAATATCAGGATCGCCCTCCACCCAGACATCTGAGACAACTGGAAGGAAAGCAACCTTCGGACTATGCTGACGGATTTAGCTAAATTTTGTTCTGTCCCAATTTGTTTCCTCATCCCCGTTCAAACCTTGTTATTTCTTGATCGACATTCCTTCAGTTACATGTTTGTTTATGTAGCCTAATTAAGTGTGGAAAAAAATCCTTGTTCCTTTGGTGTCGTCTTGTATCTTCAGTACAGTGTGTACAGTACACGTGCCAAGTGTTTGTTCACTACTGGAAGGTTAATGAACCACATCTAGTATTTACTCGTTTCTCATGTTGTTATTATAATTCGTTTGTTATCTAACTGTACAGTGCTATGCACAGAAATGTTACATACTATTTAATAAAAAAAAGTATATTTCACAGTTTGGTTGAGGAAACAATGCAAAAAGACAAACTCTGCTTGAAACATAAGTAGATGCCTAAATATCCCAGAAATGGAAGAATATTTGTCGGGAGGAACGAAGCTCAGAAAGGCACTCGTGAAATCCCCCATACCAATTATAGAAGAAATACTAACACGTTGTACCTACACAAAAGTATGCTGAAGTTCTATTTTCATGGTAACTGCTGGAAATAAGAGGTCTTCAATGAGTGACTCTTACCCTGTAACGTCATACGGTTCATGTAGTCATGCACCGAGTATTCATACCACATGGAGTATCATTGCATTCTCAACTGTTTATTGTATAATCTGACTCTGAATATTTTCTAAATAGAAAATATCAATACAATTCAATGTACCCATTCGAATAACATGTTCTTGCTTTTAAGCTTTGAAATTGTGTAAATTCAATGAGGATTAGCTTAAGCCGAATCATGTGGTTGGTAACATTTACGCGGTCATCAGCTTTCAGCTGCTTACCGCTTAGCTTTACAGACACTCCTTCTCACTTGTTTTCCAACTGTTCACGACATAGCTTCGTTATACGTACTCACTGCTCTCTTGTTTCGCTTTCACATTTCTGAATCATAAATCGAGTCATCCAATATTTACTGAATAAACTAGTATCAATCATAAAGTCACTGTTTCGTCTACATATTTTCGATCCCTGAATCCAGACCTTCGTTTCAACGGTGAGTTCGTTTCATAATGTAAAATGCATGTTATACATTGGTATTTACGTTCGCAGTCAAGTTTGGTGATCTCTAATATTTAGTATCGCTCGTTGAAGCTTACAGCTGATAGTAACCATAAGTGTTATGTAACAATTGGAGGATTAATTGGAAACCAATACACGAGAGGAAATTCAAAATCGAGAAAACTGAACGACAGCTTGACTAAGGATGGTCCTCCTGGACTGGACTCCCTTCCAAGACCTTGGACATTGTCCAATGGTCAGGTCTATTATGTAAATGGTCTTTATGGCAGTAAGCTGCGGGTGAAGGCCCCTATAAATCCAGAAGGTCGAACGTAGTAGTCCCTCCTGTACGTCTTCGCCTCTCGCTCCCCCACCAGCAAGATATATTAATTGTGCCCCAAAGATGGATATCTTCCGCGAAAAGGGGTGGGAAGACCCTTTTATTGAATAGTCCCAAACTACCCCTTCACCCTCGACCATCCCCAGAGCTAAACCGGCGCCCGTGCCATCCGAATAGGTCCAAACAAAATCCCCCACCTCTCCATCTGGCTCAGTTTTTTCCCGTCTATCCTGACCTCCCTCGGGTTTTTCTGGTTTCCTCGAAGGCTCGAAAGAGATTTATTTTTAAAGTTCAATAAAAATAATGGTCCCACTTCGGGGGGAAGGGGTTTCTCTTGACACTTCCCCTATCGGGCGGGTCGAAATTATTATCTTCAGATTTATATGTCTTCTTTGACCATCCATCATGACTCAAATCAACTTGCGTTTTCAGATTTTTCAGTTGAGGGTAGCTTTTTCATTCCCAAGGTACAGTAACTACCATCGAAGGTAAACTTCCATGGGTTTAGAAAAATTCAAGAAGATTGGAATACAATTATATTCGTATACTATAATTATAAGGAATAATTATCTAATTTGTTTCCGCTGCAAATTATTACACAAAGGTTTATTTTTTTCTGTGTAGATCACTCGCCATTTCCACTACCTACCAATCATATTTTCGCTTCACAATCAAGTTTATTTTGACGAAATAAACGCTTTACACTTAATTCGAAGAAAAAGGGAGTTTTGGGTGCCTTCATGAGGAACTTTGATTACTTGTTGCTAAGGACGCAAAACTGAGTACAACTCGGCTAAATTTGAACGGAGATTAGGCCTATTTTGCGATTTACACTCGTGTTTCTGTTGTATCTTAGGACCAACACTTGAATTTTCATAGGGAGCGAACGGTTGGTCCTACAGAGCTCTGGGTGGTCTCATTCGATTCTAAAAATTCAATGCTATTTTAACAAAAACAATCACAAAACAGTTATTGTAACAGTTATTGTTTTTGAACAAGAACAATAACTTTATATCAAAAGTTTTTGAGCTAGGGCGTTATGAAAATTTCAGCCCTTATTTTTCAACCCTTAGAAGTGACTGACATCTACCAAAAGCTTCGGAGCACAACTTAATCCCAAATGGAGCCCTTAAACCAAATTTCATCAAAATCGGAAAATTGTTTTTTCTTTGGTCGATTCCAAAGGTTCATTATTAAAAATAATGAACCAAAATTTTCTAATTTGTAACAAAAATCCTTCAACTGCCAGTGGTCAGAAAGTTTCAATAAAATACGGACCTGATTCTTAAAAACACAATACTAGATATCTTAGTATGTATTACGTAAGGGTGGAGTTGAGCAAACCTGCAATGCAGATCTAGTACTTTGGTCATGATAAGATCACAACAAATACAAATAGGTTACCCACGAATTTATTTATATAAATTTGGTTAACTATTTTCTTAAATATTTATCTATTAAACATCAATAACATAACAACTGAGCTCATTAGAAGCCCATAAAGTCAATTCACTTTCATAACACTTAACTAAACAGTTCGTAGTTTAGTATCAAACTGGTTTTATTTAAATTTAATACCTAAAATGTTAAATGCTCAATAGTGTCATCGACAAAATAACTTCAGTGACAACTCCGAGGGAATTCGGCAGATTCGTATTCATGAGACAAAAACTTGCACAAAAGAAAGGCGGAGTTTCGAACTGATGCGGTATAAACTAGACGGAAACAAAATCCAAACCCCCTCCTCGCAGTCTTCTAAACTCTGTGCCATAATATACTTCGTACGCTATACTACCTACCAAGACATCGTACGTTTCTCCCTCGACAATATCTTAGCAGGCTTTCTCGAGCACGAGCCCATGGCACTACCATAAAGTTGAAGAGAAAGCCCGCCCCCGATCGCACTCTTCCGCCTCCCCATAAGGGCTTCGAATCCTTCCATATAGTTTCGAAGAGCACAATGTCATTTTGTTACCTACCTGATCGAGCCTGTCGAAATGGAATTTATTTCTTCCACGCATTTCAAAGCGAGTGGCTGTTAAAATTCTTCTTCTCATTTTGTAAGAGTTGGTGTACAACTCACCAGTGATGGATCTTGAAAATTATTCCATTGAAGGCGAGACAAAGGAACAGGAAATCTCTCCTTCACCATCAATTGATTGGGAAAAAACACTTTTATGTAGTATTGAAGTTCTACTCAACAAACCGAGTAGAGTCAACAGGAAGTATCAAAATTTATAAACAAGATAGGTACAATTAAATGATACCTAAAATTTAGTTTTAGATAATAAGTAAGAACTTGACATTGATCATGATAACTCAAGAATCACCTAAAATACCTCAATCATATTTATCCTTCACTTGATAAATGATGTTTCGTGATTGATATTATGTTCACAGTAGTTGAATATTAAAACTGGAGAAACTTCATGTCTTGCCGTTTGTGGATTCCTCAGTAACTGAGGAACTGTTGTGCCGTTGGCCTTACGGTATAATGATTAGGTATAGTAAATCACCCTCACATTTTGTTAGTAGTATCAACCCAAACTTGAAAATACTCAACTTGGTTAGGTATATATTAAAGAGTCTCCATAACTTGCTAAGCAGTGAACGTCTGGATGATTGAGGTATTTATCCTGCAGCAACATGGACACTGAGAATGGGACTTGATCTGAAGGCCCCCGTAGATATGCCCATTGTGGTATCTGTAACAACCCTGCCTAATAATAGTCGTACTATGGCAGAGAGACGTTTTCATTCTTTGGAAAGGCGGTTTGAACGGGACTCAGTTTTGTCGGAGCGATATGCGGCCAAAATGAAGGAAAACTTCATCAACAATTTATATTTGGAAAAAAATACTTCACCACTACCATCGATGGTATTGTACATAAATATATTTACATCAGAGTATTGTATCAGCACTTTCAGCACTAAAATTCATCTGGCTGCTTGGTTTCCGAGATCCAACCCCGGACATTGATGTGAGGGACAAGATTGAATCACCTTGTCCCAGGAATGATGGAGGGACGATTGTGCCTCTTCTGGTAATGCCATCAGCCAATACTTCTCCTCCCCGTGGGGTTTGAGTTCAGCTCCAAGTCGTGTGGCCGTAGCCCTGAATACAGACCAGATAAACGTTCCTCCTGCCAGGACTCGGGTCCATCCACCCTATGTGGCCAAAATGAAGGAAAACTTCACCTAAATGTATGCAAAATACCTACTCGACTGAGGAGGAAGCAGCTCAGGAGGGTCTACTACCTGGTACCTACTTTACCTGGGTGAATAAACCCTAAGGACCACCAAAAGTTACGAGTTTGTTTTGACGCTTCTGCCAAAGCTGGATGTTTCTCATTCGATGACTTTCTGTATGAAGGACCGGATTTGTTCGTTTCACTTCCTGGTTTATTAATGAATTTTCGCAGGTATCAAGGGGCTTTTAAGGGTGACAGACGTGAAATGTACCCACAAATTTGCGTAAGAGATGATCAAGACGAACAGATATTCTTGTGGAGAGGAAAAGAAAAGACCCAACCTGTTCGTGTTTGGTATTAAATCTATGGGGTTAGTTCCGCTAGTTATAAGAATACGATTATTATCTTCGTACCGTATTGGATAATCCCTCGTAACCAGCAAGACGAGTACAGGAGGCGAACGCTGTTCGTGTTTGCTTAATGGAATCCATGATCTTTATGGCAATTTTTTCATGCCGCACAAGAAATTGGGTCCAGGAATGCGGAAGAGTTTCACGAAGAATTTCCCGAAGCTTATCATGTCATCAAGAGTAAGCAGCACTATGCATGTTGATTGTACGACATGATAAGAGCAAGCCCGCAAACTTGTGAACAACTTTATTGAAGTGCATGTTCGAGGTGAAGGCACCCACAATAGGGTGTACGCCTGGGTCGGAAAAACTGTTTATTGTTATTTTTAATCTAAGGTAGACCTCATTCTGAGAATTTTGGTACCAACCGCGACCTTCTAGCGTCTGTAAATCTTTTCCTATGAATTTTTAAAGTTTCGACCGTTTATGACGTCACAGTGGGCTGAGGGGTCCCGCCTAGGCGAGAGGGGGGCGTGACGTCATAAACGGTAGAAACTTTGAAAAATCATAGTCACAGATCTACTCACGCTAGGAGGTCGCGGTTTGTGCCAAAATTCTCAGAATGTAGTCTACTTTCGATTAAAAATCTTATAAAAAAAATTAAGGCGCACCCCCCGCAAGGCGCATTCAATGATAAGGATGTAAATCATGGAAAGTAGGTACTTTCTGTCAAACTTACTGTTAACCTTGCGCAATAATAATGTTGGTAGGTGAGTATCAATTCTTATAATATATTATTTGCAGATCTAAGCCGAAAAATAATAAACCATCGTGTAATAATAAGCAGCATTTTCATTCGATTTTCGGACTCTACATACCTTGAAACGTAAACCATCAAATTTTGCGGGAGGGTTTCTTTATTTTCTTGCTCGATTCCTAAGGTTCGTTATTGAAAATTATAAACCAAGAGTAAATAAATTAAAGATTTTCCTCATTTAAGAAATTGTGAGGAGGTCCTCTTCCCAGCTGTCTTTTATATACCATCCTATGATTTGATGAAAAAGAAGATCAAAAGATTAAAAGAATTGTTTTTTTTTTTTGTTTTTTTTTTTTCAGAATGAATAACTAAATGAGTCTGAGCTGGAGGAATCAACCCAATTGTTTGTAATATGTTTTGTTTTCAACTTTGTTCAACGTCAAAGTTCTCATGTCATTACCTTGCTTTTATAGTTATACAGATACCTCAGTAACACTTCGCAATGCGGTTTCTTTAACGTGTCTTCATTTAATTTACATTTTAAATTTTATCTGCATATCGGCTCCTAAGTAACTAAGAAAAGTATCTTAATGCTTGATCAAAATCTATTAGAGATTATGATCATCATCATTTACATTCGTTCAGCTCTTTGAGCAATGATTGATTTTGTATTGAGGTGCAGGGGGCAAATAGATGAATAAATAGGAAGACATAAGTCGTTTGAAATTTGCTAGATAATTATTCAACTAATTTACTGTAGTTGAAATATTTAAATGGTTTACACGATCATTCACGACCAGAGGCTAGGGGTAATAGTAACACTGCTTCCAAGATGGAACCGGTTCTCCACACGCAGGGCGGCTTCTGAAGAGTTTGGTTCGACTCTTCGCCAGAGCAACCTCCTTTTCGAATGGCGGACATATTCCAGGTGGGCAAGTGAGCAGCCATCCTCCGTTCATGGCTTTCCTGCATCTGCAGTCATCCTTACACCTTCATCATCCTTCAGAGCGATGCCATTCGACGTACAGTAAGTTCCCTTGATTTCGCCTGAATCAACAATATAATTTAAAATGTATTAAATTGCATCGTTATTATCACGATAAAATGCGCTATAGGAAGAAAAAGAGGGTGAAGAAATATATGTACAAAATAAAAATCAAAAATACTATAGCATGAAATTCGACAATGGATCAAAGTCCTTCTGACGAAGAGTGCCCGAGAAAGGATATTTACAAAAGAATTCAAAATCTGCAAATCAACAAACTAAACTAAGAAGCAGCAGCCGGACAGTCGTAGTTAAGTCTCAATCAATGTACCTATTACCAGTTAAAATTTCTTTACTAGTACCGATCGGTACCGTCACATGTGCTACACGATAATAACTTGAATAACTTGACAACCGAGCCATACTATTGCTATCCAAAAGTAGACCCTACTCATAACCCGTGATCCAAGGCAAGCATACCCGATCTCACCCAACACGAGACACACTCAAGGAAGTCGTATAAACCAAACAGTTTTCTCTTCTGTCTGCAGCTTCTAGAAATGGTCGATGATTAAGTCCCAGAAGGGCCACATGGCTTCACTGGCCACCGATGCACATGCAATTTCCTGAACTCTCGTTCAACACATCCATCGAGCGTAAGGGACCGGTCCAGCTAGGTAGCTCACTGGTCCTTCTAACTATAATATCTCAGTCATACACATATCAGGGGTCTCAGTCGGTCGCCGCAAAAGCTTAAAAAGTTGTACTTTAATTTGAAATTTTCAAGGATTTTAGAAATTCATTAGTGCATGGACCTAGGTAATTAAAAAACTGAAGTATTGCCGCCGGAATCATCAAAATCGAACAATAATTGCCAAAGAAAAATGGGAAAAGCTGCTGAATAAACGGGTTTTCCCATATTTCTCTGGCAATTATTGTTCGATTTTGATGATTCCAGCGACAATCTTTCAGATTTTCAATTGCCTAGGGCCGTGCATTAATGAATTTCTAAAATTTCAAAATTAAGTACAACTTTTTAAGTTTTTGCGCCTTCAATTTCGTGAAATACTGTCCCGGAACGAGGAACGAACGGCGACCGACTGAGACCCCTTCTATAATGATAACTTGTCCTGATGAGTAAGTTAATAAAGTGTTTCAATGTCCCTTTTTACTTCACTTACTTACGCAATTCATCAAATTATTTTATTCTTTGGTGACGAATGTGTATTTTGGTTTATTATTTTCAATAATAAGCCTTTGGAATCGAGCAAGAAAAAAAAAATTTTAACCCCCCCTCAAAATTTTATGTTTTACGTTTCAAGGTACGTAGAATCCGAAAATCGAATAAAAAGATTTCCGTCCGTCCGCCGTACGCCGTACGCCGTACTTTTGCCACTTAGCATTGATCGATTTGGTTCAAATTTGGTATATGGGCTCCATTTGGGGTCTAGTTGTGCCGCGAAGCTTTTGGTTGATGTAGGTCACTTCTAAGGGGTGAAAATTAAGGGTTGAAATTTTCAAGAGTGCCCTAGCTCGAAAACTCTCGAAATAAAGGTATCGTTTTTCACCAATTTTAAATAGTACAGAATTTTTAAAAAATTTTGAGACCACCCGGAGCTCTGTAGGACAAACCGTTCGGTCCCTACGAGTATTTGAAGGTTTTCCTTCGATAAAACAGAATCATGAGTGTGAATCGCAAAAGAGGTCTAATCGCCGTTCAAATTTTATCTGACTAAAATGCGATCGCTGTTCATTTCTTCGATTTGTATACAGTTTTGCCTTCTGCGTAACCAGTAATCAAATTTCCATATCAAGCTTTCTATTTTTCGAATCGAGTGTGAAGCGTTTAGTTCTTTCTAATAAACTTGATTGTGAAGGTGTGAAGCCATTATAGTGTGGTAGGTAGTACCTACCAATAGGTAGGTGTGGTAGGTAAAAAAAAATTGGTAGGTAAAACAATGTTTGTAGGTAAAAAACGCTGCAAATCATTGCTCACTGATCAGATCACTGATCAGCTGAGTGAGCTCCGAAGCCATTTTCAATCCTATTGAATGGAAGTGCTCTTCCAGGCGTCTCCAGCATTCGAGGATATCTTCTTCACTCCTCACATCACTGATCAGCTGAGTGAGCTCCAAAGCCATTTTCAATCCTATTGAATGGAGGTGCTCTTCCAGGCGTCTCCAGCATTCGAGGAGATCTTCTTCACTCCTCACATCACTGATCAGCTGAGTGAGCTCGAAAGCCATTTTCAATCCTATTGAATGGAAGTGCTCTTCCAGGCGTCTCCAGCATTCGAGGAGATCTTCTTCACTCTTCTGATCACTGATCAGCTCAGTGAGCTCCGAAGCCATTTTCAATCCTATTGAACGCAGGAGCTGAAATTTGAGAGGGAAGGTCATGGGAGAATACAGATGGTGGTAGGTGCTATTGATGGAGAACCAGTGATCTATACAGAAGGATGATCTATACAGAAAATAATAAACCTTTGAGCAATGATTTGCAGCGTTTTATTGTAAGTGGTGGAAGTTGCTGTAATTATGTCGTTTGTAATATTAAACAAATTACAATTCTCATTCATCTAACTCGTACGATAAAATCACGATAAATGATGAGTTTTGAGATCTAATCACTTAAAATGACACAATAATTGATTATATTTTGTAGCCATCATTACAATTAATTTATTACGTACCTACTTACTTGAAAATTAAATTTCATTGGTAACTGTTTGAACGATCTGTGGTGAAGGTTAGGAATGCAACAGAGTGGTTTTAGATTTCTTATGAACGAATGATAATCGCATCAGTCTGTCGTGGGCGATCGATAAAACGAGAACTAAACTCTCGCCCAGTACTGCAGTTATGATATAATATTGCAATCGTTGTTATGAAACAAGAGAGCTGCAATTTTTTACACAACAGTGTATCGTTATTCAGCAGTATCAAACATCCAAATTTCAATTTTGGAGTCTGAGGAATTTATTCGCCTTTTTAGTGTGTCGTCTATCATGCTCTATATTGTCGTGATTGGCAGATCTTTGAGAATCACTAAATATTGAGTAACAAATTAGAAAAGAGGAAGAAATGTCGCAAGAATGAAGAAGAATCCATTCATGCAGTATGCAAATTTTCAAAGACATCTTTAAAGCTATGGCTAAGAAAATCGAAACATTAGCTATATGAGAATGTTGAGCCTTGAGGGTGTGACAAATAGCACGAATCATTGAAATTATACAATTAACCCCTTGGTAAAATGTTTTTCTAACCCGAAAATTACCTACCTAGCCAACTCAAACTCAAACCAACCTACACATAAGTTGATATTTTTTCCTATTTTATGTATACCATACTTACATATTAATGGCTCAAGGATTTCAGGGTATTGTAACATTATTTTATTATTATTGACATTCTATTTATCGAATTGTTACAACAAAGAATTGGTTTAATTGCCTCGTTTTGTCTTGGAACATTTGAAAATAAACTACATTTTTTTTTCATTTAAAATAAACATAACAACCTAAATTATTTAAGTGGGTAGGTTGACGGTGGATATAATGCGGATATAATGAGTGTTTATTAGTTGAGTGCACTTTCGCTAAACGTTTAGCAACATCAGAACTCTGTGGGAGAGTAACAGTCTGACACTTAACATATTAAGAAGGTTACTAATTCTAAGGATTTTTTCTGAGTTAAGGTACTTAGTGATATATAATAAGTAAGATATAATTGTGTAGGAGCTTACTCGGATTTGCTTTAAGTAGTAGGTAAGTCCTTGTTTTAGTGCAGTTTTTGAGAGGTAGATATTCGGTACATGTTGGCCTCAGCCAGTACAGTGGGTATGTAGTAGTAGTATGCATCTGGTCTTTATATACCCTGGTGTCATTAAGTTTATCAGTATTTCCAGTGGGAAACTGCCTAAAAGCAGATGGCTCTAGGTGGGTTAAGTTGGGAAGGTTAAGAATTTGAAAAGGTATAGGTACTTACATAGCACTGATGTAAGGTCTTCATGTACCCTGGTTTTATGCTCAGTAAACTAAATATCACCCCACTGGAAGTATTACCAAGCATGAAACCAGGGTATATGAAGACCTTACATCAGAACTATGTAAGTACCTGGACCTTTGTTAAATTCTTAACTTTCCCAACTTAACTACCTAGAGTCACATCTCCAACCCCTTCTCTTTGCAGTTTCCCACTGGAAATACTAATAAACTTAATGACACCAGGATATATAAAGACCAGATGCATACTACTACTACTACATACCCACTGTACCTGCTGATGCCAATATGCACTGAATACCTACCTCTCAAAAAATGCTCTAAAACAAGGACTGCCACAGAGTTCTGATGATGCTAAACGTTTAGCGAAAGTGCACTCAACTAATAAACACTCATACGGACATCGCCTCATTATATCCACACTCAACCTACCCACTTCAATTGAAGCAAGGCCTTAAACATACGATCTAAATTATTTAGGTACTGTAAGGAAACGTACACTTCTGTATGTAGAATTATCATAATAAAGAATGAACGACCCAGAGCGACCAAGTTCGAGGATTCCCGAATAACATTTTCTTTTAAACCTTCTCTAACCGTCAGTGATCAAATACGCCCAATACTTTCGAACATCAATCCTAAATAGCACAAATATGCGGAGTAGTACCCTGTAACACTTCCTATTTCCTACCTACTCCGTACAAAAACCTGAATGTGCGAGGAAAAACTCCTCGATAACACTGGTTATCTGTTTTTGCACAACTTCCTCACCTAATGCAGAACCGGCCAAATTCAATTCAAACCTTTTGCAAGTTAGTACCTCCTATAAAAATGAATAGAAACTAAATTAGTAAGACCCAGGCAACATTTGGTCCTTAAAGTTACAAATTACTCAAATATATTGAAATCATTGATTATAATAATAACTTTCTATTACAGTGCGGTATACCTTGTATACGGTAAATACGACATATAGGTATTGTTACCTGGAATCATCAGGAGGGTGATGAGTATGAAGTAGATTTGGTGAAGAGTGAGCGCATACGACATTATGCAGAAGGCAAAGTATCTATCAAGAAGAATATAGACCGGTATTTACTTAAGCAGTGCTTGTTACACACCCAAGCTTCACGGAAATGTCACCTTCGCGTAAGGTGAAGCCTCGCATTGTGATCCGCAGAGCGTGGTGGGGAGTTCCTACTTACATCCGACGATATCGACCTGTTTTGTCTCAACGGACCGCATAAAACTGATAACTCTATTTTAAAATGTATAATGTATAATATACATTATACATAGAGTATATTATAGAGTATATTATATGTATAGAGTATATTATACTCTATGAACGGTCATGCGATTCAACTCTTATACGTCTACATTCCTTTTGGTTTATTATTTTCAATATTGAACCTTTTGAATCGACCAAGAAAAATTGTCAGTCACTTCTAAGGGGTGAAAATTAAGGGTTGAAATGTTCAAAAGTGCCCTAGCTCGAAAACCCTCGAAATAAAGGTATCGTTTTTTCACCAATTTAAGATAGTATTGAATTTTTAATAATTTAAGAGACCACGCGGAGGCCTGTAGGACAAACCGTTCGCTCCCTACGAGAATTCAATGGTTGGACTTACGATAAATTATCAGCGTGAATCATCATCAGTGTGAATCGCGAGAGGCCTAATCTCCGTTCAAATTTTAGCTGACCGAAATGCGACCGATGTTTTTCTCCATGTTAGTTGGTGGTAACAATGGCAAAGCCGTGTTCTTTGCAGACGAATGATCTATAAAGAAACATAATAAACCATTGTGTAATAATTTGCTATGTTTTTGACAAGAATACACGTCTTTTGGCTGGGGGTCAAGGAATTTTTCGCGACACTTTTTTTAGCCACAAAACGTGCAACGCGATACCAGTAAACAAAATCATAGCTATGTATCGGTAGCTATGAAGGAAGGTACTCTAGAATACTGCAATATATTACGCAGGATTTTTTAAAGAAAACTCGACCCTTCGGGTCTCGCAAGCCCCCTGAACCCCCGGATGGCTACTACTGAGAGTCATCGGCTAAAATTCAAGAAAAATGGAACATGCTTTAGCCGTGTTTTGTTTGTTTGCTTTTTCCTTCTGCTTTGAATTTGTTGTATTTTGTTTTAATCTAGCCGTTTATGGGCCTACTTTTCAAATTGCTTTTCATTCACCTCTTGACGTCCCAAAGGTATTGTTATTATTAAGAAATCGAAAACATCTAAAACGTCGAAGAACACATCACAACTAAAAGCCCGCGTCCATAACAAAATCTCACCTAGGTTTCAAGGTTCTTTTATTAGATTCGTAAAAACGGAGCCACCCAACAACATCAATGTAATCCACAAAATCGATGTTGGTTTTTACTGCTTGTTGTTTACAGTTCTTTTAAATCAGAGGTATATCTCAGCTTCGTCCTTATTTACAGCTGTTTTGGCAGTATATAATTTACGCATAAATTGAGGGCTTTTCAACGAGTGGCGAACGATTTTCGTGAGATGAAAACTGACGTCGATACATTTTCCGAGATACGGGTCGTTTGTAAATGAAAATCATTCAAAATCCCGCGCTCCTTTCGTTTCACGGTTTCGTCACGTTTTTGTACTGTTAGGTGATGGCTAAAGTATGTTCCATTCTTTAAAAAAATGCTGTTTATTCATAGAAACAATGGACATATCCATGATCTATCGTTTTTCCCTCTAAGGGAAAACTACTTTGGTTCGATGGTAACGAAATTCATAGAGGATCTTCTTGAGGCTTTCTTTGTGTAGGTTTGCCAGAAAAACTTGTTTTTTTTTAAGGAAGTAAACTGTATTGTAATTTTATTACACTGTAGTTGTGTTTAAAAAAGAGATATTTAGTAAGGTTACATTAAACATGTTGTAAGATACTACCCATTAGTAGGCCTTACTTGTAACAATTAAATTGAGGCGGTACGTAAATGTATAAGTATAGGTACATAACAGAACTGTATAGTGAACAGTGAAAGAATAAACAATTAATTTCGATATATATTCGTATGTAACAAAAAACGTTAGGCACTTGTTTTGCGTGTGTCAAACACACATGTTTAAAAGTGGCTTTTCCTTTGAGTTTGTCAAAACCCGATTTCGGATGGATATTTCACTCCTCCAGCGACTACCTACTCCTTAGTTGTTCCAACTTTTGTATTTCAACTTTAGAAGGTAGATGAGAGAAGAACGGAGATAGAATATCGGATTTGGAAAGCATCGTGGAGATGATACAATCAGGGGAGGGTCAGGCTGCTGACGTCACGGCTTCCCCTCGCCCGTCAACCGTCTGACTTCTCATTAGACCTCCCCTTTCCGCAGGTCGACCTCGTTCCCACCTCGACCCCCTTTATTCCACCCCAACTTCACTTCCCTATCCTTGTTAATTAATTGGAGAGTTCAGGTACGATCCTTCTCCCCTCCACTCCCATCAACCTCTTCACTCTCCATTGCCCTATTCCTCTATCTCCTCTGAACACCCTCCCACCGCTGGCGTACCTGATCAGGAGCGTGGCCTCATCCGGGACAACCGGTTTCCACTCCTCGCCAGGTGAACATGGCCGTTCACCCTTTCCTATTGGTTCAGGTATCAAAAGACAATCTTGTTCCCCCATTTTACTTCTGCTCTGTACTCAGTACTAGCGCTATAGTTGGTGCGATTGATCATTTCAAATAAGCATATCCATTTGAATACACGCGCTAATGCTAACGATATGCTTTCTCAAAGTTATCAGTACTCAAAGTAGTTATCCCCCAAATATTCTGCCAGTAGAGATGAAATTCTTGATACTTCTTCCTCATAAGTACATAAGGAACACACCGGTCGTATCAAGAAAAGCCTTGCTCACTGCTTACAATATGACTTTCCTCTCAAGGGCGCGTTATGGGATTCTTTTTGGTTTATTATTTTCAATATGAACCTTTGGAATCGGCCAAGAAAATTTTTTTTTAACACCCCCTCAAAATTTGTTGGTTTATGTTTGCATACACGCGCTAATGCTAACGATTTGCTTTCTCAAAATCATGAATAAACCATAAGAATATCGTTACGCACAAATCTATATTACACAACGAAAAATGATTCACATTGAATTGCATTGTTCTTCTTCACCGTTAGTTTGCAACAAAACGGCATGTAGCTTTGTGGAATAACATGGGCGTTATTGAGTCCTTAATTATGGGATTTTAAAAAAATCTTCAAGAACTGGAAGTCTTACCCCCTCAATTTGTTCCATTGGGTATCTAAGTACCCCACAAAAATTTTGGTCACCCTCGGACAATGATAACACGTGCCGCATCGCGACCTAAGTTGATAATATAAGAACCACCAAAGTGTCAGCTTATTACGAAAACGCCAACATTTCTCCTGCGTCAGGTTTTTTCCGACTGAGTATAATTTTTTACACGTGGTTTGAAAAGGTCTTATAATAATAATAATAATATTTATTTATTTCCAGTTTTTCACAACAATGTGTGATTGGAATTGTCAAAAATTAAAAACATACAACAAAAAAAGATAATATCCTAGAATAATAATGGGCTGCACGCCCATCTACTCTCCAATCTAATCAGCCAAAGCTGGCACAGATGATTGGAAAAATTCTTTCACACTATAAAATTCTTCGTTTATAAAATACTTTTTTAGTATAGTCTTAATTTTTGCAATCGGGCAGCTAAGGGCACCGTCTCCAATGTGATAGAGGATCTTGATGATGGAGAAGCTGGCACATCGCTCAAAAAACTTCAATCGGTGACGTGGGACTATCATGAGGTCGGTCCGTCGCGTCGAATAGCCATGGTCGAACCTCATGCCTTCAAACCATGGACGATGTTTCCGAGCAAACAGGACAGCGCGGTATACATAGGTGGCAGGGACATCAGCTTATTTTCTCAGAACTTTCCTCTACAAGACTGCCCAGGTTTCAGATCCAAAAGTACTCTCAGGGCTCGTTTCTGCATCCTGAAAACCAACTCCAGATTTGCGGCTGACCCCCAGAATAACATTGCATAAGTAGCTCTTGACATCACGAGAGAGTGGTATGCTGTCAGCAGAACGGAGCGATTCGCCATTGTTTTCAGCTTCCCCAGGCAAAAGGTATAGCTGCTCAATTGCTTACACAATCCCGAAACATGTGCATCGTAATTAAGGCGACTGTCCAAGTGTAGCCCCAGAAAGCGGGTTTTCTCCTCAACCAACACATCCAAACCGTCAAGCACAATCGTTGCTGGGTGAGATAGTCTTGACTGTGAGGTCTTCAACTCATTCAGGCACAAGCCATTTACCGACAGCCAATTCTTAGCCGCCCGATAATTATGAAGCTCTGGTAAAAATTTGAACTCGATCGAATTGGGATAGGGTGCCGAAGAAATGTTTAAATCAACTGAAACTGAGGTTTCCTGGTAAAATACGTTTCCTGAGGTTTTCTGGTTAAGTAATGCATACATTCCAGGGGACGTCCCATTGGATAAGCATTAGGTCAAGTAATACCAGTTGGTAAGCCAAGGTAAGTAATGGTCTCTCTCTCTCTCTCTCTCTCTCCCCTTCATCATTATCCAACATAACATTTCTAGCGGCATGGGAGCCTCGTATAAGAAGAGCACCCCCACCCCACCGCAACCATTGGTGCCAGTCTGGCCTTTCATCTATTAATTTTGTTGCACAGTCCGTCAAAGTTCACATCCGTATTCAAGGTGAAACACAAAAAAAAAAAAAAAAAACCACAAAATATGCTGTTTATGGTGTCCTGGCACTTTGGTGGCACCACTATCAGTTCCATGGAGGTACAAAGAACAATGGGGGATGCGCCTTGATTTTGGTTTATTATTTTCAATAATGAACCTTTGGAATCGACCAAGAAAAAAAAATTTTTAACACCCCCTCAAAATTTGATGGTTTACGTTTCAAGGTACGTAGAATCCAAAAATCGAATAAAAATTTGGCCGTCCGTCCGCCGTCCGCCGTACGCCGTCCGCCGTCCGCCGTACGCGGCACTTTTGCCACTTAGCATTGACCGATTTTGATGAAATTTGGTATGTAGACTCCATTTGGGGTCTAGTTGTGCCCCGAAGATTTTGGTTGATGTAGGTCACTTCTAAGGGTTCCAAAATCAATTTTGAAATTTTGAAAACGCCCTAACTCAAACAATTCTGATATGAAGGTATTGTTTTTTCTTCAATTTAGGATTCTATAGAATTTTTAGAATTTTTTGAGACCACGCGGAGCTCTGTAGCACAAACCGTTCGCTCACTACGAGAATTTAAAGTTTGGACGTACGATAAATCAGAAACACGAGCGTGAATCGCAAAAGAGGCCTAATCTCCGTTCAAATTGAAGGTGACCGAAATTCGATCGATGTTTTTCTTTATGTTGGATGGTTTGTGGCTTTTCAGACGAGTGATCTATATAGAAAAATAAAAAATAGGTAATAAACCATTGTGTAATAATTTGCAGCGTTTTTTATAGACTTTTAATCTAAGTTAGACCTCATCCTGTGAATTTTGGCACCAACCGTGACCTTCTAGCGTGAGTAGATCTGTTTCTATGATTTTTCAAACTTTCGACCGTTTATGACGTCACGCGCCCCTCTCGCCTCGTCGGGACCCCCCAGCCCACTGTGACGTCATAAACGGTTGAAACTTTGAAAATTCATAGGAAAAGATTTACACACGCTAGAAGGTCGCGGTTGGTACCAAAAATCTCAGAATGAGGTCTACCTTAGATTAAAAATAACAATAAACAGTTTTTCCTAACCAGGCGCACACCCTATTCATGAAAATCCGGAGGTATTGTACCTTCAAGAATTTTCCTCAATTTCAAAGCTTGAGTAAGCTATAAAGGAACCGAAATATTGAAAAATCGCATATTTTTTAAATATTATCCCCTACCCACTCGCCCCCTCCCCATGCTTATTTTGATACTCTGATAAAATAGTGTGCAATTTGGAAGATTTCTGAGTCGAACAAAAAAAGAAACACTAAAATAGATTGGAAATTGAGGCCTGGGCAGATTTTACAAGATAGATTACCCCCCCATGAAAAGCGAAATTCGAAATTCCGGCGACGTAGTGCACAACTAGATAAATTTCCGCTCGGGCTGGAGCCACACGATCTGTCTATGTAATCGACTCTTTCCAGGTTATCAAGAAAGTTTAATGAAGAGTTATAGGGAAAACTCCAAAACACTTGAACTAGTAAACGACCATGTAAATTTACCAAATGACCGATTGGTCCTGAAAAATTATTCACTTGGAAGCTTCCTCTTCATTGTCTCTTCTTACAGTCACGGTACAATGGCCGATATTCTCAGACATACTGGAGCGAGAACTGTTTTGGTTATTGTCATCAGTCACGAAACTGAGCAGTACTGCTTGTACAAATCTCAATCTACCCTCTAAATTTGAGCTGTATTTGACAAATAAATTGTGAGAAAATGGTTTGGAGTAAAAACACTCCATTATTGGGCCGAAGGAGATAAACGCTCGGAGATACGCCCAAGACAAGGGGTTAAGTACCTACCATAAACAGGCAGACAATTACAAAACCACAATTGCTTGAAAAAATCTAAATAATAACGTAATGACGTCAATTCCAAGGAACTTTTGAATTTCATTGCAAGTAAAATATACTCCAAAAATTAAGAATTAAGAAAACGGTAAAAACTGCGCCTAAACCATATTTTTAAAGAAAATTTATCACAGAAATTTCTGTTTGAACGAGAAAAAACTTTCCAACCGTAAGTATGCTTAAATTTGAATTTACACAGCAAATTGAGAGAGTTATGACCGATTTAGTAACGTAAGGTCAAAGTTACAAAAAAATCTTAAAATTGAAAAAAACAAGGTGTTAAAAAAAAATTGCTCTGAAACATTTTTTGTTGGAAATTAGTCGTAGAATCGACTCCTACAGTTTGGTAGACCTGTTTGACTTACTCCCTGTATGGAAACCAACTTCCTTTATTCAAAATGTATCTCCTTTTACACGGTAAAAGATCTTAAATACAAGCTCAATTTAGTTCCTTTTGTACATTTTAACTAAATTCACTTTTCGAACGCAGTCAAATTTTGCGTCTCAAGTAGGGACGGCACGATACCACCGATATATCGGAGTATCGATACTTTTTTGGTATCGATACCGATATTTGTATCGATACTTTTGATGCAAAACTACAAACCAATATATTGGTATCGATACTTTTGCCAGAAATATTGGAGGTATCGATACTTTCTTGACGATATTATCAAAAATTTTGCCAAAGTAAATTGGTGAAAAAATACCAAAAAGATAACAAGCAACCTATTTATTGAGAAACACGCCAAAATGTTTGAAGAACATCTGTTATTCACCTTCACTTTTCTCAACAGAGTAACTTCTTGAGATAAAATTTTCGAAAACGCTTGCATACGAGTCTGCAACGCATTGGGACATTTTCATGTCTTTACCTATTGCTTTTTATCTCAATATAGGATTTTATAACCCTATTATTAATTATTAATATTAAGAGGTAGGTACCTAATTTCAATAAAATAGACGATTCCGGATTAATTATCTTCTACACTCACGATCATTAGTTTGTAAACAAAATATGAGAACAGTTATGCCCATAGCTCCGCTATTCGTATAGTCAATATGTTATGGAGAACATGAAAATGTTCGTTAAATCGAGAGCTTTCCAACGAGTGGTGAACGATTTTTGTGGGTTAAAAAGTGTAAAAAAGGAACAAACCTAACAACGGGGTCGTTGTAAGCGGAAATCATTATAAAGGCACTGTAACACAATTTCGTGACAGTTTTTTGTGCTATGTGCCAGGGCAAAGACATGAAAATGTCAAAAATTAAGAATTGTGAAAGAAAAGTTGTATTTTATACTAATTATTATAGCCACTTTGCATACTCAAATGTTCAACCAATCAAACCTCAATGATCCAATTATACAAACAATTGTGTGTAAATCACTTGATATTGCTTCCGAGTCTACCAAGGTAGCGGGATCTTTGTTTTCACTTTTCAAGGTTAAAAAAAGATCTCCAAAATTGAAATTTCCACTCGCGTTTCAGACCTTTCTGAACAATTTTGGTTCCGTGTCTGTCTGTCTATCATGAAATCCTTGTAACTGGCATAACTATACGAAGTTATTGTCCGATGTCGATGAAATTTTCAGGGATTGTGCGGATTGGCGTGTAGACGGTCCCCTATGAAAATCTTCACCCCCGGACTGATTGTAGCCGCTGCGCATCCGCAAACTTGAAATCCTTGTAACAGCCTTAACTTCTACATTTTCCAACAAAATTCAGAGATTGTGCCGTTTGATGTGTTTAGTCCCCTATGAGGGTAGTGCTAGGTACATAGAGATTGATGTTTTGAGATCAAATACTATGCATCGGATCATCTATACAATCGGGTTATGGATACGAGGAAGCTATGTGCCACAACCACTTTTTTTTTCGTTCAATCCGATGTTATTACTGATCCAACCACCCCTCTCTCGTCTGGCCCTGATGGATGGAGGTGACCCGTTCGAGTTAGTAAACATAACGACAGTAAACAACAAGATGATCTCATTGTGAATAAGTGGGGTTGAACCTCCCAAATCCGATAGAACTAAGAAAATGAGACGAACTTATTCTCCTTCATGACTGCTACATTGCACAGTTGAAACATAGTAATGTTGCACAATATTGTTGCAAACCAAAAAAATATATGCTTCACACTTCAATCACTTTCAAATTCCCATAAACGGAAACAACCAATTTTTAATTTTTCGAAAACAAGGTTATTTATTTTATTTATCAAGATATCAACTAAAATAATTTTAGTAAGATTAAATTATTTAAGATGAACACTGTAAATTTCTCATGATTTTAGAATGGATTCACATAAGTGTTCCCTCATTCACCTTGTGAACATCACCTCATTCACCGTTCCTGCACAATGAGAGTACATTCTGTGTTTCTAGTTACTACTGGTATCCCTCTGATAGCCAGTTATTATGCCTCAGGCCCCAGATGTGTGCCGTGTGTAGAAAGACTCTTTAAAAATGTTTGGAACCCTTTTCTCATATAATTCTAACGTATGGTTTAGGTTGACAGCTCGTCCGGAACTGTAAGTATTCGTATATACTTCGATTGTGAAACCCAACACGTTTCTCATTGATGTCCTTATCAAATTCAAAGGGGATATTGAACTACAAAAAAGTGCGGGAATGTTGAAATTCAAGTGGGTGATAGAGACCTAGAGCTTCTGCAGTGGCGATACCCGCTCGATCAGCAGGTTCCCACCCCAGTTAGCGATCACGAAAAATGCTTTCGCTGCTAAAACAACATCTACATTTTTTGGAGTCTATAAATAAAACCCGATGAGATATAATGCGTTGTTTTGAAAGTGGTCACACGATTTCAAAACCGAAAAGAGTGACGTTGAGTAAACCCTTGTAATAAACATCTCGTGCAAAGCCTCACTCTACTTTCCTAACCCGTAAAAACTCGCGAAATAACAACATAAGATATAGTTATGATATCAACTTAATTTGTAAATTAACATGTGGTTCTGTCGTGGGGAGAACGGTTATTGTTCGTACCTACTAAATAAAAAATCCAATAAATTACGTCGATTTCCTATTTCGGGGAAAAGGTCCAGGAAAGCTTTTAAAACAACCATTTCACCCCTCCTTTGCTTAGTTATCCCCCAAATATTCTGCCAGTAGAGATGAAATTTTTGATGCTTCTTCCTCATAAGTACATAAGGAACACACCGGTCGTATCAAGAAAAGCCTTGCTCACTGCTTACAATAGGACTTTCCTCTCAAGGGCGCGTTATGGGATTCTTTTTGGTTTATTATTTACAACAATAAACCTTTGGAATCGACCAAGAAATTTTTTTTTTTTAAACACCCCTCAAAATTTGTTGGTTTACGTTTCAAGGTACGTAGAATCCAAAAATCGAATAAAAATGTGGCCGTCCGTACGCCGTAGGCGGCACTTTCCCCACTTAGCATCGACCGATTTTGACGAACTTTGGTATGTGGGCTTCATTTGGGGTCTAGTTGTGCCCCGAAGATTTTGGTTGATGTAGGTCACTTCTAAGGGTCCTAAAATGAATTTTGAAAACGCCCTAACTCAAAAAATTTTGATATAAAGGTATTGTTTTTCCATCAATTTAAGATAGTATACAATTTTTAGAATTTCTTGAGACCACGCGGAGCCCTGTAGGACAAACCGTTTGTTCCCTACGAGAATTTAAGGGTTTTACGCACGATAAATCAGAAACACGAGTGTGAATCGCAAAAGAAGCCTAATCTCCGTTCAAATTAAAGCTGACCGAAATGCGACGTTTTTCTTCATGTTGGATAGTTGGTGGCTTTGCAGACGAGTGATCTCTTTAGAAAAAAATAAACCATTGTGTAATCATTTGCAGCGTTTTTGGATGAGCCCCAGCAATTCAGAAAGAATCTTCAAAATTAAGAAGCGTGCCCTCCGAATACTGCTGGGTTATCCACCACAATCTTCGTGTCGTGGACTATCTTGTAGAGAAGGGCTTATTTCTCTCCCTTCATTGAAGATTTATGAAGCATTTTGTTTTATAACTAGACGTCAAGGGCTATTCAGCCACTGCAAAATTTACCACTCACACGGCACGAGATTTGGCTGTACCATGCTACGAGTTCCCGAGCCCCACCTTTAAATACAGTGCAGTGAGACTCTTCCACCACTATACGCAATATCTCCAACATATCATCAGCCCATCATCACTCCCTGTCTTCAATCGTCAACTAAAATCATTCCTTGTTATCCATGAATTTTACACTGTTTCCGAATTCCTTTCATGCAAACTGTCACTCCTGCCTACTTTATTATTTAATGACTTGTTGCTCTAAAATTTTTTATATGAGTGTCTTTTGACAATAAATATTATTATTATTATTATTATTATTATTATTATTATTATTATTATTATATCCACAACGAAATTTCGTTACAATGTCCATGGAGCTACATCATTATTTGCCAATACTAAAATCACAGTCAAAGACATAAGACAACATTTTCAAAGACATAAGACATAAGACATAAGACAACATTTTCGATCGATCACGACTACTGTTATTTATATGTTGCAATTTTAACCCTTGAATTGCCGGATATTGAATCCAAATTTCTTAGCTGTCAAAAATAGCTTAGCTGTCCGTAGATCAGAAGACGAAGAAATGGGTATTACTGTATCCCTTGGCAGGATAGTTGTCAAAATTGTAAACCAAATCCAAATAACAATTTAAATTGTTTGAGTCAGAAGTGACCATAAAGCTCTGAATCTTTGGTGCATTGTTTATTTTCATATAATTTGAAACTAGTAAGTAATAAACATCAAGTAGCATACACAGCCTCATTTTTAAAAAATAGGAAAAAAACGTCTGCCAAGTGGGTGTGGCACATAGCTTCCTCGTATCCATAACCCGATTAAATAGATGATCAGATGCATAGTTGTTAATCTCAAAACACCAATCTCTAAGTACCTTCCACTACCCTCATAGGGGACCATCTACACGCTAATCTGGACAATCCTAGAAAAATTTCATCAAATTCGGATGAAAAATTAAGTGAGTAGATGTATGTGATTGGATCAAAAAAAATTCTTAGCCTCGGCTGGGATTCGAACCCGCGACCCCTGGGGGACAGTTGAAGTTACGGCTGTTACAAGGAATTCACGTTTGCGCATGCGCAGTCGCTTCTATCAGTCCGAAGGTGATGATTTTCATAGGGGACTATCTACAACCTAATCTACATAATCCCTGAAAATTTCATCGAAATCGGGTGGAAAATGTGGAAGTTATGGCCGTTACAAGGAAATTCACGTTTGCGCATGCGCAGTGGCTACTATCAGTCCGAAGGTGATGATTTTCATAGGAGATCATTTAAATATTATTCTGTAACATCCCTGAAAATTTCATTGAAATCGGATGGAAAATGTAGAAGTTATGGCCGTTACAAGGAATTCACGTTTGCGCATGCGCAGTCGCTTCCATCACTCCGGGGATGATGATTTTCATAGGGGACCGTCTACACACCAACCCGCACAATCCCTGAAAATTTCATCGAAATCGGACAATAACTTCGTATAGTTATGCGCGTTACAAGGAATTCATGACAGACACACAGACAGACAGACAGACAGACAGACAGACACACAGACAGACAGACAGACATACACGGAACCAAAATTGTTCAGAAAGGTCTAAAACGCAAAACGCGAGTGGAAATTTTGATTTTGGAGAACTTTTTTTTTTCGTCCTTGAAAAGTGAAAACAAAGCTTCCGCTACCTTGGTAGACTCGGAAGCAAAATTACTCACATTTTGGTCATTTTGAAATTTATGAAATAAAGTAAGTGATTGTTACAATCATTGTCAACCATTGAACAACCATTTTATTAAATCTATAAATTCCTAAAAAATCAGTCTTCATGAGATAAAGGTTGTGTCAATTATTGAACAACCATTTTATTAAATCTAGAAAAGCCTAAAAAAATCAGTGTTCATGAGATAAAGGTTGTGTCAATTATTGAACAACCATTTTATTAGATTTCGAAAAGTCTAAAAAATCAGTCTTCACGACATAAAGGTTGAGTAGGAATGCACAGGCAGGAATGTTGTGAAGGTTGGAGGATGTGAAACTAGTTTCATCATTGGCTTTGCTGGCTCCAATACCACCTTCTTCGGCATCAGCATTCTTTTCATTTATGAAACTAAATCATCAGCCATGGAGCCATGAGGTGTGGGATCATCCATTGTAAAAGGCAGATCTAGTCTTGGAAACCTGCAATGAAACAGAGATAGAAACCACAATTAAATCTTTTTTAATTTAAAATAAGCCCTAAAATCTCCGAATAGAATAGACTTTCAGAATTCCTGATCAAAGCCCCCAGAGATGTTCAAATAAGGAGGGTTCAAATGCCTACCCCATAGGGTCTGCCATAGCAGCTAAGGGTATATAATATACCGTTGAAAAATTTCCCTAGCGAGCTCTACTGTCAGGTATATGGAAAAGAATCAGATAAATTAATATGACAAGTAGAGTTGGTAGAGGAGTTACCTTATTTTATTTATAATAAAGGGGGGGGGGGGAAATCAGTCTTCTTGACATAGAGGTTGTGTAGGAATGCACAGGCAGGAATGTTGTAAAGGTTGGAGTATGTGAAATAGTCTTATAGACTGTGCCACTTTACTCATCGACATGCGGTAACTGTCGAGGTAAAATCACAGTGTTTGGGACTGCATCAACACAGGAATCCGTTCCTAAAATGTCCTCAACATGATGATGATAAAGATAGAAGTACCTACCTTCTCTAATTATCATCATCATAGTGTCTACCTTTGTGGAAGCTATATTGTTCGTATGAATACTCCGTTCTGTTATCTCTCAGCTCGAACCCAACAGACAATGTCTCCCGCAAATCACCGGGGTCAACGTGATTGCAAGTTTACGTCAAAGGCTATAATAATGTCTAATCTCGATAGTTATATCTCACTCGTGTATTAATTAGTTGCAATTGAAACAATGTTATGAGTCCACGCGCAGCAAAACATTCCCCGTCTCGTCGCAGATCACAGACACATATTGCCTTTGTAGCCACGCTTTACCTACACTAAAATAATAGCGGTTACTAATTATTATTACACATATTATGTGTCTGTGATCTATGACGAGACGGGGAATGTTTTGCTGCGCGTGGACTCTTGACATAGCAATATTGCTGCCTTTGTAGACACGCTTTACCTACACTAAAAAAATAGCGGTTACTAATTTAAAAACGCTGCAAATGATTACACAATGGTTTATTATTTTTCTATATAGATCACTCGTCTGCAAAGCCAACAACCATCCAACATGAAGAAAAACATCGATCGCATTTCGGTCAGCTATAATTTGAAACTTTAAAATGCTGTCCTGTAAAATTCGTCCCCCCCCCCCCCCGGCAGCCAATAATCCCGTAAATTACCGATGTAACTTCAAAGCATCATCAGTCTTCCCGCGTCGATCAAAAAATCCCAAAACGTTATGATGGTCGAATTTCGTATATTTGAAGACTAATCTCGCGAAATTGCCTTAATTTCTTGTTAATTTGGATGGGAATGGTTCTTTGAAACCTAATTTCAAGAATTTATCTTAATATCGAGTTTGATGAAAATATCTGATTAAATGCTACATTAGCATCGGTATCTTGGCAGTGTATCTTTAAAGCAACATCCACATAATGGTCTGATCTGTCGAAATCTTGGCTCTGTAACTTTATAGCTACATCTGTAAAATTGACTATTCCGACGGCCTAAAGGCATATGTTTTTAAAAAACCATTTTCCCCTTGTTTGTTAGCGTATTTGTCATCAATTTAATAAATATTGGAGTGATTGGTCGACCTGAATTTTCCTTGCCAAGTTAAGGGTTAAAAAACAAATTAAATTAAATTACCTAACTCATTAACCTTAAGGATGTACCTATATTTTAAAACAAAGATTGTTTTAAGTTTGTTAACAACCTTGCATACAACAAATTGCACACAACAATAGTATCATAAGCATGGTAACCCCCCCTCGGACACCCACCCGTGTATTATGTGAGTTTGAGGGAGAACATGCACTTTTCATGGAGAGGTGGAATTATTATTTTTGTAAATTAGTTTGAACCAATTTATATTTTTCATACATTTTTAATTGATTCAGTTCATGACACTAATAAAATATAGACCAATTCGTTACTAGAAGAACAAAAACAAAATTTTATTTTGATTCTCAATCTATGTTTGCGTAAGGCGACTTTCCTTCTCTTCGTGTGTTTTATATGATTTAAATATATCGCGTTCCCTCAAGAGGAGGATTTTATTAAACAGCGAAAGAAGACGATGGAAACATATTTTTTGGGTAATAAAATCGGAAGGAACAGGAGGACTGTTCAGGCCATATATTATTGCCCTCTGGGCAGAAGGGCCATATTTAATATGTGACCGTAAATCATAGGATCGACCCACTTCGTATTGAAGTGACCTTATGTATAATACATTTTCCGCTCGCCAGCTGGCCAACAAAGTTTTTTTTTCAATTAAACGATACGTGTATAAAAATCTCTGCTAGGTATGAGATTGCTGTGCCAAGTTTAAATGGTATTAACTGACTACGATTAGAGTAAGACTTTTGAAGTGTAGGAGTACGAGTATTTATGCAATAATTTCATTATTATCCAACTAATTCTGGATGTTTATAGGCATTTTTCTATGTGCACGAGGGTTTCCTTAGAGATTTCTTCTAGGAAAACTTTAACCAGTTGTTGTTGAGCATATCGGTTCATGATACAGTGATTGATCATTGATGAGTTGATTGCGTAAATACTCAAAAAATACTAGTAAAGTAAACAACCATCTCTCAACCAAATTTTGAGATGGACATGTCTTTTGGGGGGTCAAGGAATTTTTCGCAATACTTTTTTTGCCACAAAAATGCAACGCTGCAACAAGTAAACAGAATTATAGCAATATATCGGTAGCACACAAGGTTCTCTCTAGAATACTGTGATATATAATATATGTAACATATTATATTACGTACGGTCGGAGAGTTTTTTTTTTAACAAAACAATTCTATTTATTTATTGAAAAAGTAATAGGTAGGTACATATCTTGTGTGTATTTTATTTCATCACTAGCTGAAAAGCCTGCTAAAAGCAGGCAAAAAAATTGTAGATATGAAAAAAAGAAATTTGATGTCGAGGCCTGGAATCGAACCCAGGACCCCCCATTCGGGCGACATACGTACTCGTACGGTTGGCGTTTTATGTATATTAATTTTCAAATTACACCTACAACAATGGGCATATCCATGATCTATTGTTTTTCCCTCTAAGGGAGAATTTGTCTAATTGCCATTCCTGGCGTCGCGGACGTCATCAGCTGTCTTCCAATGGGAAGATCAGAATTGTTTCTGATGATTTCGCTCATCACTTATTGCCTTACCTGCTCAAGTGGAGTGGGTTTCACCATTGGCCCAACCCGAAAAGTTGTCAAGACCTACGATACCGCCCTCGAGTCGTCACGAATCCAGATATTTTCCCGAGCTGACCCTAACTTCGGTGGTCTCACAGGAACCGGTTCATCAAACCATCTAACGCCCATAGGTAAAAAAATACTAATTTAGTTATTTATTCGTGATAATACGGGGATAGGGATAGCCCAATCCAGCAATATGACAAGAAAATAATTCAAAAATTAATTACATTAAAATTACACAGGATTATGTAGAATAATTTAATTGAAGTGAGGAGGTCTAATAGTAAAAAATCTTACAAAGATTACCAGATTTTAGAACAACCGTTGAGAGACCAGTTCAAATTGATAGATCACCCAAAGTAGGTACTGGAAACAGCAGACACACAGTCGGAAAAAGAGAGTTGACTGATTATTAGGAATTTATGGAGTTGGCGCGGTAACCCCCCAGTTGTTGGATAAAAAAAAGTCTGGATGTGGCACATAGCTTCCTCGTAACCATATCCCGATGTATAGATGATCCTATGGATAGTGGCTAATCCCAAAACATCAATAAATCTTGCAACACAATAATAGAGAACTTTCATTCTCTCAGAGAGAAAATGTCATCAAATTCGGGTAGAAAACGTAGAAGTCATGGCTGTGACGAGGAATTCACATCTGCGCTTAAGTACAACCTATATGTTACCGCTGACCCACGCAATTTCAGGAAAAATTTTAACTCGGCCCGCCATGAAAAAAGGTTGGAGACCCCCGCTGTAAACATGGAAGTACACTCCGGAGTGAACGTAATGTGGCGTTAATACCCACTACTTATGTATTGTTATTCAGTTCTCCATCATTACTCAGATAGGCATTCATGTTTGCTTAAAGAAAACACAATGGAAAACAACATTTATTAAGGGAAATTTAAATCCACCATTTGAGAATAAATTACAATTATAAACGTGTGAAAAGTCTGCTGATTCAATCAGAATCGTACCATAATACAAAAAATGCAATAATGCAAAAATACACTGAAGCAAAAATGTTCAAGAAGCTCTAACACGGAAAATGCGAGTGAAAATTGCAATATTTTCCGACGTGTTCCACGAGCACAAAGCATTCAAAGACTTGAACCTAATACAATCACTTTATTCGACGTTCTTTCTTTCATCCGATGTTTGCATAACCATTAAAATGAAAAAAGATTTATTTTTAAAATGTGAATGGCCTCTGTCCACATTCTTGCTGATGGGAAAAATGCACCGAAAACAAATGAAATTTGGCTCGAAACCTTCGCGAATTCAGGGAAAAGTTGTACAAAACATTTTCTAGTCGTTCTCTGATGGCTTCGGAATACCCCGAAAAAGGAAGGGAGTATAAATATTTAAGAGGAGCTGCAAGCGGACCAGAATCCTGCCCCAGCTCCAGAATCCTTGTAGAAACCTCTGTCCGTCGCAGTTAAGAACAAGTGTTGCCTTCTCCATTTCAGAGACATTTATTGCATTTGGCCTTCAGGAGAACAGAAGGAAAGCCTTTGTGGTCATCCTCCAAGGGGTCAGAGCCTGCATATTGAATTCCATAAAGGGCCTCGTACACCCCCCGGATCTCAATATAACCACTTTACACCCCCGTTAGGATATTTCCAAAGGAGAGCGGTTCTCTGAAATACACCCAGCTCAAAGGGAAAAGTGAACAAGAATATTTTTGCGTCACGTAGATCTGGTTGCTTAGTCGACTGAATTTGGAAATTAAAATCGAGAATAAAAAGCGCTTTTTGTACAGTACATGAATATGGAATCAAAATTATAAGAGTTATCTCTGTTGTAGAATCTTTTAAAGAATACTATTAATATTGATTGAGTGGATCCCTTATGCGTCACTCCATTTTTATTTTCTCAACCGATCCATTAAAGTGTTACCTTCCAATCAGAACGCTCTTCTTACTACGATGTGCATAGGTAATAAGCAAGAACAAAAACGCTGCAAATTATTACACAATGGTTTATTATTTTCTATATAGATCACTCGTCTACAAAATCACCAACCATCCAATATGAAAGGGGAAAAAAAAAATCAAAAAAAAAAATCAAAAAAATTTTTAAAAAAATCAAAATCACCAAATATCGATTACATTTCGATCAGCTCTAATTTGAACGGAGATTAGGCCTCTTTTGCGATTCACACTCGTGTTTTGATTTATATATATATATATTTCAAAATAAACACTTAAATTTTTGTAGGAAGCGAACGGTTTGTCCTACAGAGCTCCGCGTGGTCTCAAAAAATTCTAAAAATTCTATAGAATCTCAAATTGAAGGAAAAACAATACCTTTACATCGAAATTTTTTGAGTTAGGGCGTTTTCAAAATTTCAAAATTGATTTTGGAACCCTTAGAAGTGACCTACCTCAACCAAAAGCTTCGGGGCACAACTAGACCCCAAATGGAGCCTACATACCAAATTTCATCAAAATCGGTCAATGCTAAGTGGCAAAAGTGCCGCGTACGGCGTACGGCGCACAGTGGGGCCAGAGTGGAAAAAACTCCATTTTTGCAAAGTGACTAAAAAAGAAATGTAATGTGGTTTTCTCAATGTCTATTACCTGTAGAATCAGGGTGTGAAGGACCTTCAATGTTTAAAAATTGTTTTCACTACTAAATGGGGGCTCAAACCTGATATTTCGAGATTTTAAGCACTTTGAGAGTGGAATTTGAAAATTTCCTAACACGTTCTATGTGTTTCAAAAAATTAAAATAAATTTATATCATGTTCAATATATATATGTAGTATCTCTAAAAAATACTGATCATTTTGGTTTATTATTTTCAATAATAAGCCTTTGGAATCGAGCAAGAAAAAAAAAATTTTAACCCCCCCTCAAAATTTGATGTTTTACGTTTCAAGGTACGTAGAATACGAAAATCGAATAAAAAAATTTCCGTCCGTCCGCCGTACGCCGTACGCGGCACTTTTCTTAGCAACACTGGACCGATTTGGTTCAAATTTGGTATATGGGCTCCATTTGGGGTCTAGTTGTGCCGCGAAGCTTTTGGTTGATGTAGGTCACTTCTAAGGGGTGAAAATTAAGGGTTGAAATTTTCAAGAGAGCCCTAGCTCGAAAACTCTCGAAATAAAGGTATCGTTTTTTCACCAATTTAAAATAGTATTGAATTTTTAAAAATTTTTGAGACCACCCGGAGCTTTGTAGGACAAACCGTTCGGTCCCTACGAGTACTTGAAGGTTTTCCTTCGATAAAACAGAATCATGAGTGTGAATCGCAAAAGAGGTCTAATCTCCATTCAAATTTGTTTGGACTAAAATGCGATCGCTGTTCATTTCTTCGATTTGTTTACAGTTTTGCCTTCTGCGTAACCAGTAATCAAATTTCCATATGAAGCTTTCTATTTATCCAATTGAGTGTGAGGCGATTAGTTCTTTCTAATAAACTTGATTGTGAAGGTGTGAAGCCAGTATGGTGTGGTAGGTAGTACCTAGCTGGTAGGTTAAAAAAAGTTGGTAGTAAAAAAAATGTTGGTGGGTAAAAAACGCTCATTGCTCAAAGACTTCTTCACTCTTCAGATCACTGATCAGCTGAGTGAGCGCCGAATCCATTTTCAATCCTATCGAATGGAAGTGCTCTTCCAGGCGTCTCCAGCATTCGAGGAGATCTTCTTCACTCTTCAGATCACTGATCAGCTGAGTGAGCTCCAAAGCCATTTTCAATCCTATTGAATGGAAGTGCTCTTCCAGGCGTCTCCAGCATTCGAGTAGATCTTCTTCACTCTTCAGATCACTGATCAGCTGAGTGAGCTCCGAAGCCATTTTCAATCCAATTGAATGGAAGTGCTCTTCCAGGCGTCTCCAGCATTCGAGTAGATCTTCTTCACTCTTCAGATCACTGATCAGCTGAGTGAGCTCCGAAGTCATTTTCAATCCTATTGAACGCAGGAAGCTGAAATTTGAGAGGGCGGGTCAATGGAGAATACAGATGGTGGTAGGTGCTATTGATGGAGAACCAGTGATCTATACAGAAAATAATAAACCTTTGAGCAATGATTTGCAGCGTTTTTCATAACATTTTAGCTTGAACATTGGCTCCAGATTTGGGTTTTTATAGCGAAATACAACTTTAGAGGAGTGGAAAAACCGAGCTTCGCCTTCCTTCGGTTTGGCTCATTTTTTTTCTTGAAAATCTGACCATTATCAAGAAGCTGTGAAAATTTCATAGCCGTATTTCACCGAATTTAGATGTAGTGGGTTAAAATGTGATTAAAGGTACACCAAGAACACCGTCTCTGCCGTCACCGCAGCTTCAGAGTGAAACCCTTCTAAGGGCTGTAACTTTTACATTTTCCTCTCGAAATCGATAAAATTTCCAGGGATTGTGAATGTTGACATGTAGAATGTCCCCTATGAGGGCTGTTGGCTACAATCAAAGAGTAACGGAGTCAAGTTAAGGCTACATTAGTCGGATCATCTATACTATCTATCTGGTCTTCTGGGTCTATCTATCTATACTATCTATCTGGGTTATGGATACTGGGAAGCTATGTGCCACACCCATTTGGCGGACATTTTTTGTTTTATTTTTTATTGGAAAACAGAATGATGTAAATAGCGACGTTTTCGTAAAATCTTTCTGCTAAGAGTCAACAAGGTTCTGTTTGAACAAACCAGGTTCTTTGGATTGCCATTCGCAGTAGTGTGGTCAGTTCGTACTGTCGTGACATATCGAGAACATGTCATCGTTGAAAATCTCTTAATCGGATTTAGCAAAGGTTTATTTTGGATTCGTTCCAATATTCGATCGCTTACTATCCAATTTTCAGAGGTTTTTATCACTCAAAATTTTGTCAAAATTAAATATATAAATATATATTTACACATATATATTTACATATATATATTTACATACATATATAAAGAAACCTCAATTCAATCATCTTTATCGTATCCTATAACCTCTAAAACGAAGAAAAAAACAAAATAACACACACCCATCGCCTGTAAACTCGCTTTTCTGTTTTTTTCACACGCTTTCCAATTTGAGTAACATTATTTTTTTCAAAATTCAAGATTTAGTACTAAAATAATAAATTTAAACGTCAGAAAACATATTTTTCTAATGTATTTTCGTATTCGGAATCGAATGAAACCATTCCCAAGACGATACAGTAATTCGTTCAAAAGATAATGACTTTTTTCCGCTTTTTGGCCATTTGGCCCCACTGTGCGGCGGACGGACGGCCAAATTTTTATTCGATTTTTGGATTCTACGTACCTTGAAACGTAAACCAGCAAATTTTGAGGGGGTGTTGAAATTTTTTTTTCTTGGTCGATTCCAAAGGTTCACTATTGAAAATAATAAACCAAAAGATGATAATATCATCTTTTTGTTCTTGCTTATTACCTATGCACATCGTAGTAAGAAGAGCGTTCTGATTGGAAGGTAACACTTTAATAGATATTATGTTGATATTATGTTGTATAGATTATTGTATAGTACACGATTGTAAAGACGTTATTCTGAGCAAGGCTCGCAAGGGTCATCTAAAACAACAATTAACTCAACTGCAATCCATGATTGAGTTAAATTGGTTGCTAGAAAGGAGCTGAAGAGGTATCCACATTTTCATATGTGCAGAGGCTACCAACCATTGACACGAAAGCAATGAAATTCATATCAGGATGGGTTGGGAACGTCAAAACTTCAGGGATCAATTTTGCAACTAATTTGCAACAACTTTAGCCTTATGACATCTGCTTTTACTCCACTGCAAATCCGATGTTTTTACGCCTTAACATTTTTGGGTGTTTTTATTTTATGTCTCTAAATTATTAGGTAATAACTTCCCTAATTTACGAAATAAACTCAGAAATGAACACATTGTTAGGATAATCGTTAAATTTCCCACTTAAATTACTCACTTTTCACCTAAGTCACGTCAAACATGCTCTTTTAAGGCCTGAACTTGAATTTTTGGTTTATTATTTTCAATAATGAACCTTTGGAATCGACCAAGAAAAAAAAATTCTTAACACCCCCTCAAAATTTGATGGTTTACGTTTCAAGGTACGTAGAATCCAAAAATTGAATAAAAATTTGGCCGTCCGTCCGCCGTACGCCGTACGCGGCACTTTTGCCACTTAGCATTGACCGATTTTGATGAAATACGGTATGTAGGCTCCATTTGGGGTCTAGTTGTGCCCCGAAGCTTTTGGTTGATGTAGGTCAGTTCTAAGGGTTCCAAAATCAATTTTGAAATTTTGAAAACGCCCTAACTCAAAAAAATTTGATATAAAGGTATTGTTTTTCCTTCAATTTAAGATTCTATTGAATTTTTAGAATTTTTTGAGACTACCCGGAGCTCTGTAGGACAAACCGTTCGCTCACTACGAGAATTTAAGTTTTGGACGTACGATAAATCAGAAACACGAGTGTGAATCGCAAAATAGGCCTAATCTCCGTTCATACGCTTCATAGCGTTCATAGCTGACCGAAATACGATCGATGTTTTTCTTCAAGTTGGATGGTTGGTGGCTTTGTAGACGAGTGATCTATAGAAAAATAATAAACCATTGTGTAATAATTTCTCCCCACTCCACCCCACCCAACCCCACCACCACCCCCCGACGTCATCATTTAAAACCAAGTCTCTTTAAAAATTTCTCTGTCAAATTGAAGGGGTTATGACCAGTTTAATTACATAAGGTCACAACGGTTCAAATAATTTGAACCGTAATAACATAAACATAATAATTAATATAATAACATAATAACATAATAATTATTATTAAACAACATGTGAGTTGTAAGTATTGAAAATAAATAAAGAACTCGCTTTCGAAGTTCCCTACGGAAAAGTTGTTCTTATTTTCTCGCAGAAATAATCTTTGACAAAGAGTGCGTAAAGTTATGTCTTGGTCAGTCCGAGTAGAATTGTCTATAGTACGGACTTTATAGTACCTATTATGTATCTATCAACGAAAAAGTCTGAATCTAAGATCTGAAAAGATGAGTCACGTGAACTACTTAACTTATATGCGTAGAATTCATATACGTCTAAAGACTCCTCATCATTCTGACCTCTTAAAACGTTCGTTCTTTCTCAAGATATTTGTTTGTCGTTGAGCACGAGCTTGCTTGAGCTCCTCTCGAAACTTCTTCGATGGCCTCTTCTGTTCTAATGGACTCTTTGTCACCTCGACTTGCCGCCCAACATATATAAAGCTCTCTGAATCTTGAATTGATTTGGGAGATCGAAAAAAGTCCCAAGTGGGTGTGGCTCGTAGCTTCCTTGCACCCGAAAGCGATTGCATGAATTGTCCGATGCCCATCGGATCTGCAAAACATTCCACGTCAAGTGCTCCCTGTACTTGAGCAAAATTATTTTTGTGGCTGTTTTCATTAAATGAAAACTTTTTAGAAATTTTCTAAAATGTAACTAAAAAAATTGATCTGACTACAATGAAATTCATAGGAAATCATCTGCGGTGCGACTTCGTTCCGTACTATTTCTAAACATTTCGTGAAATTTGAAAAACAATTAGGACGTTGGTCAAAGGCAAGGCTTTTACTTGCGCAGAGCTTACCATTAACCAAATTACTGTACAAATTATTAGGGATTAATCCAAAGTCTCAACCACCCAATACATGTAAATTTCATTGAACTCGGATAACAATCGTTATTTTGGTTTTAAAGGTTTGAGATTAGGTAAAAACCTCTTTATGTTTCTGAAAGTAGATTTCAAGTTGCTAAGTGCCAATGACCCCACCAGGATGAAATTCATTGCAGTAATAATAGTCAAAATTCCTGTCTCCAACTTTCCTCCAGGTCAGTGTGGAATCGGACAATGGGGTATTTCAGTCAATTTTTTTTTTTTTTTTTTTCAAAAGAGCATGGGTCAGGAATAACGGTAATCGGGTCTGCTCGTCGAGAAAATGTTTAGAAGAAATTAGGGAAGCTAATGAAAGTTGAAGATTTGAATGATGTGACGTAGTAAGTTGTTGTGACGTAATAACTTACTGACCTTGGATCGAGACATTCCGCGTTCGTGGAGGCCCGCCTTTTTTTCAAACGTGTGATCTCTTTATTTAATTTTTCTACCACATGTTGTAGTATCAATGGGCGAAAAGTTGGAGTATAGAGGTTTTCAATGGTGCTGAATACAAATTTGAGGTCAAAAACCTGAATTTCCGACCCACTGAAATATCCCATTGAGAAGAGAGAAAAATCAGGATTGAAGGATTTTGCATTTGCGCGTTCGAAAAGGCTGCTATCAATCTGGGAGTTATGAAATTCAGAGGGACCATCCAGAGACCAATGACTCAGAGGTAAACTTTGTACCATGAAACGTAAAACAAATAAATCTTCTTCCAAATTGTAGATCATTGCTTCAGAGAGATTATTTTTTCTGTACCTACTTTAACTGTACACACGCTCCAAGCTAGTTCCATTATTTCGCATTAGTTATCAACTCACATATTTCAGCACCCGCTTGCTGAATCAACACACATATTTGTTACCTACTTGCCCGCTCTCCTTCAAATATCTCGGAAACGTACGTAACTTCGTATAGTTTTGCCCTGAACAATCATTTGCGGCTGACAGTCCCTTCGACTGAGGGGCACGAGGAAAACTATCCGATCCCTGGGTCAGAAGGTGCGTCGGTACTCCAAATAGAAGAATGAATTTAAAAAAAAAAGAAAACAACGATCGAAATTTTTTCTCAATCCAGCAATAGGTGCTTCAGACTGCAAAGATAATACTAAATTTGGTTTACATGCAATTATTTGCGGAAACAAATAGAATCCAAATAGATCAAGAGGGTCTTAAACGTGAAATGAGTGTGGACATTTTCATATTGAAGGGCTCTTTATCACCTCCCGCGCCTGAAAACAAAACATCCGCTACCTACCTTAGGAGACTCGGAAGCAATCATTTCTCTTGGGTACGTCCTTTGTCGAAAATTTTGTTGATCTGACACATAATGATACTCTTTAGCTTGCGTCGGGTTCCCTCACAACTCAATGAAAACAACTTTTATGTCGAAAAAAATGGAAGAGAGAAAAAAGGAGGTCGTAAGTTTATGAGTTGAAATTCTTGGTCCGAACGCAACACGTGAAGGGTCAACCGATCCTCGGTTTTTTCTACTCCGTTTTTGTGGCGAGTCTGAGGCCACTTCTGATTTCTTATTGAGGTTCCACCACCTCTTTACCCCGCTGTTCATAAAGTCTTTTAATCTATGGGTTCAAAGAGCCCAGGTCACGAGTTTTTATGTGTTAATGTTTTGACACTAATGACTGGCATAGTTGTTTTATGTATGTGTATTTTTCCTCCAAACTCCGTCATGTTTTTTCCAAACCATTATTCATGAATAACAAATGTAATATATTTACCTACACTGATCAGAGTTGGATTTTGAGATGAAGGATTGTGAGATGCTATCGTACATGAAGTAGCTTACGTTGTGTTGGCATTCAAAACGTTTGGGAACTGGCTAAAATCAACGAGAAGACTCATATTTCTAAACGTATGCGAATATCGTCGCTTGAGAAGCAACACCAACTTTTTGACGAGAACGAGATTTTTATACCGCAGGATGCCAGAAATTTTGAGACAGCAACCTTTTACCTATACTGCTTTTCACCTTTGTGAGATGCGAGAGACCGTTAAACAGCATTTGCGTATGTTAGTTATTCAGAATTCACATAATATAACGAATAAAATATGTAATTATAATGTAATTTTTTAATAATTAATATTTATTTTGTATTTAATTTTCAAGGTTGAAATATTTTTCTCCAAAACCAAAATTTCCACTCGCGTTTTACGTTTTAGACCTTCCAGATCAACTTAGGTTCCGTATCAGTCATGAAGTCCTTGTAACGGGCAAAACTATACGAAATTATTGTCTTATTTCGATCAAATTTTCAGGGATTGTGCGGACTGGTGTGTAGATGGTCCCCAATGATAGTAGTGCAATGTTCGCCGATTGATCTTTTGAATTTAGCTACGATGCACCAGATCATCTATAAAGTCGAGTTATGAATACGAGGTAGTTACACAACTACCTGAGGCACACGCCTCACCCACTTGGCAGACATTTTTTACATGTTATATAGATAGAAGTGAGCGTTTTGGTTTATTATTTTCAATAATGAACCTTTGGAATCGACCAAGAAAAAATTTTTTTTAACACTCCCTCAAAATTTTATGGTGTACGTTTCAAGGTACGTAGAATCCAAAAATCGAATAAAAATTTGGCCGTCCGTCCGCCGTCCGCGGCACTTTTACCACTTAGCATTGACCGATTTTGATCAAATTTGGTATGTAGGCTCCATTTGGGGTCTAGTTGTGCCCCGAAGATTTTGGTTGATGTAGGTCACTTCTAAAGGCTCAAAAATGAATTTTCAAATTTTGAAAACGCCCTAACTCAAAACATTTTGATATAAAGGTATTGTTTTTCCTTCAATTTAAGATTATATAGAATTTTTAGAGACCACGCGGAGCTCTGTAGGACAAACCGTTTGCTCCCTACGAGAATTTAAGGGTTGGACGTACGATAAATCAGAAACACGAGTGTGAATCGCAAAAGAGGCCTAATCTCCGTTCAAATTTTAGCTGACCGAAATGCGATCGATGTTTTTCTTCGTGTTGATAGGTAGTAACAATGGCAAAGCCGTATTATTTGCACACGAGTGATCTATATAGAAAAATAATAAACCGTTGTGTAATAATTTGCAGCGTTTTGTGAAGATCTTATCCTACATCGCGGGCCAAGCTTAATAATAGGGTAGTAAATTTTAGCAAGTCGCATTGCCTCTGTTCTTGTAATTTCCTCTCGTTAAACTTTTTTTTCCTGCTTTTCGTCAAATATATATTTATATTTATAATATTTTCGACAATGCGGGAGTAAAAACAATATCTTGATTGGACTTACCCGAAAAGGTTATTTTTGCCTTGGACAGACAGAAAAGCCGACAGACACGGAGACTTCATAGTTAGGAAAGCTCAAAAATGGGAGTAAATATGTTTATCATGGACACACATTTTTTTGATCTGCTGCTCTGAAACAAAGCTACCCCCTTTGATAGTGAATACCTACACGTGATTGCCAAAATTATGTCATTTAGTTTTACGAGGACCGAGTCCAAATGTGGCGCCAAACTTCCGTCATTGCAAGGAGGCCTTCCTGCGAAGAGTTCCTTCTGTCTCTTGCGAACATAACTTGGGGACGTTATGTCCACTAAATCGGAGGAGATTAGCTGCTGAACACGGAACATTGGGCAAGCACAATGGCTTTTTTCCCGGGTCAAATAAATAAAAAAGAGTCACTCTAGGGGTGTTTAGGAGATTAGGATTCTCGGAGAGGAAGTATGTAACGGACCATTTCACTATCCGCCCCGGCCGATAATCAAGGGCGGGCGTTGCTGCGGAACCCACTCTACCTACTCGTACGGCCGAAACTCAGGATGAAAAAAAAAGAAGAAAAAAATACCATTGATAGTAGATCTTTATAACGAAACCGGCCGTGATCCATCATAAACATAGTAAGTGTGATTTTGACGCTCATGATCCTTAACACTCGAATGGAGTAATGATTTAGATTGAATGTCAAAAGGAGATTCGGAGAAAAAAATTCATGAATGAAACCATGATGTTCTATGAAAGTTGCGGATTCTTACAAATCCGTACGGAATGAAATTCTTGGGTAATAATTTCTGTATCTACCACCACACAACTTCTCTCAAGGGTCACAGAAGTTGGAAGGTAAATGATGAGTTTATAATAGTTTAACTAGAGGAGGGGGTAGCGAATCGTTTATTAAACGGGAGATTTAATGGTTCCGAGGGGACTAGTTGGGTTTGGGGGTAGTAATGAGTTGACAGGGGTGAGACGATGTCACTGTTGATCCAGGCAAATTGGTTTCATTCCTACAACAGCTTTCCACTCGACCCCAGTTTGAAGACACCCGATCCAACAAGGGCGAAAGGTGAGCCCCCTCGAGTTTGACAGATATGAAAGTTGTCTTTTTTCATGTTCGGTAAGAAAAGTTACATTATCAGCATCATTATTGTTAAGTTCAATTTAGGCTGAAAGTTTTCTAAAATTTTCAATAAAAACCTACATGCTATGAACCCAAAGTTCAAATTCTTTCGTTAATGCCATCCTAGCGTTTCGTTCAATACTTATCGAATCACCAAAATTTTGAGTGCGTGATGCATCAAATGATACTATATATTATATAGTATCTTGATTCGCAGTCAATATTACTATATCAATATCACTATTATATTATAATAGTGTGATACATTTATTGTGGATCAGATTTAATATTTCGTGCCTACGCAACCGAATAATGTTGATAATACACACAGTTTTTACCGATATATTATGATTCTTGCAGTCCATGTACTGCTAACTGCAGCTTAGCGAATTTGTTAGTCGGTCTCGCGGTACATTTTTTGATTTGAAAATTAGGTTGAATAAGAAAACACATGACCTGTCTTATGACATATCCATGAACTATCCTATGACATATCCATGTCAAAATAAAGTCTTCGACATGTTAACATATCACGTAAAGTTCTATAGTCTACAAGAACGTCAACATATTGTATTATAACTGAGTTCCTTATACTACAAATCAATACGCATTAATGTGATTTTTGTTGCTAAATGAATTGATTAGGTAAGGGAACAGTGTGATACCAATTAGGTACGTTTAACTGATATCTAATAGCCAAATCATATTGATGGCTAATTGAAAACGTAACCAGAGCCTGCACAAAATAAATCGTTTAGTAAAGTTAAATTAATTTTAAGTATAATATTCTGTTGATTACCGTTCTATTTGTTCTTCGAAAATCTGACTAATGATGACAGCAATCATTGTATTCTGTTGGTCATACTTAGAGTCAGTCAACAGCTCAACGGTGAGAAAAGTAGCATATCATTAGAATTCATTTTAGAGCTAAGTACGTCAATAGAAGTACGTCAAGTACCTACTACAATAAACGATGGACATTTTTCTCCTACTGTCATGAAAATTTATCTTTCTAAGTACCTAGAGCATGAGTATAATAAATAAGAATGTGTTTAAACGATTATCAAACAAGGCAAATATTATAAAATAATTGGAATAACTTGGAATACAATGATCAATACCTAATCAATACCCAATCAATAATCAATAACCAAATCAATAATCAAATAATTGGAATAACTTGGAATACAATGATCAATAACCAAATCAATAATCAAATGATTGGAATAATTTGGAATACAATGATCAATACCTAATCAATACCCGAACAATAATCAATAATCAATCAATGATGGATTACGAATCAATGCTTAACCATGAAGGAAGATTCGCAATTTAATAATGTTGAGTACGTTGTTCATGGAATGCTGCGAGAATTTAAACTTCAATTTATACACAAATATAGGTATCAAATAACTTCAATAAACTCTTAAAAAACTCGACGCTATTAAGCTTTAATTTTAGGCTACCATGTATAAACAGTGAAGGGACTATTCAAATCAGCAATGGAAACTATGTAGAATCCAACCACTTGGACCCACCAGAGTCCAAAGGAGGGAAAAGACGTATTTTGTTGCATTTAATCGTACTTTCTTCCATACTTGGCGGAGTAAAATTTAAACTGATTATACCGTTAGGAAGATGAAATCTTAGGGCAGTTTTTGGCGTTGAAGTACGTGAAAAACCAAGTAGATGTAAAACCATAATTACCAAAAGAAAAAACATTACATTTTGACAATTTGATAAAAATTACTTTACGAATCAATTATCCACCTAACAGACTCCAAAAATATGTTTTTACGGCACTAGTAAGATGGGAAATTCGACATCCTTTCCCAAAGAGAAATCAGATTTAAATTCCCATGTAAATTAAGGAGTTGATAAGGAAATTTTCATGTCTTAAGGTCGAAAACACAAAACAAATCTTGAAAGTAAAAAAACAACTTGGATTTTTGTGGAATAAAAAAAGTCATAGAACATTTTCTTATTTAAATAAATTGAAGAAACGACTCCTGAAATTTTGCGGTCCTCAACATAGGAACGTATAAAGGTAGGTACGCAGAGCCATCATGTTTCCTTTTCAAATGACGTGATAGCGTGGTGGGTCTTACTAGCTATCGGAATAATACTTCGAGTGTTATTTCAGAGCGTAGAAATTGATACGAAGCTGCTTTAGGCACCTTGCAATTAGATAGGGCAATGTGTTTGACCCCCGTGTTAGAGAAGCCAACCAAGAAGCCAAAGGGCTAAGTGGATTGGTATTTAAACTCACAATCGATACGCAGAATCGATACTTTGAACCCCTCGACCACTAATCCCTTACTAACATAAGGCTACTGAAACCGTTAGCCAATTATTGGTCCTCCAATATACCCAAAACTCTTCAGGAACTCTTTCGTAACTGTGTAGACATGGGGTAACTAACCCATGAAGCCTTGTGGTGTAGCCCGTCCAGAATTTCGCGAACTATTCTTTATGAGGTATAACGATTTTTTCGATTTGTATATTTGAGGCGGAACCCCACAGTCCGGCAGCGTATGTCCATAATGGCCGAATCATGGTTTGGTAGAGAAGTCTTTTTGACTGTAGACGTAATAGTGATTTGTTTCCGATCAGTTGTTTCAGTGACATGCTTTTGCTGCGAATTTCCTTAATAAGTGTGGATTAAGATAAGTGCCGATGTGTGTAGGTTCCATATCAGTTTAGAGTCCAGTTCCAAACCAAGGTATCTGACGGAGTTATCTCATATACCTCAGATGATACTCTCAGTAATCTCAGATGTAACGCAAGTATCTCAGATTTGCTTCTTATGAGAATTTTACGTTACGCAGCCACTACCGACAATCGGATCACGTACAGAAGACCAGGTACAATTTTTGCTAAAAGGTCGCGGTTGGTACCAAAATTCTCAGAATAAGGTCTACCTTAGATTGAAAATAACAATAAACAGTTTTTCCTACCGAGGCGCACACCCTATTATGGAAATTTCATCGAAATCAAGCGGTAACTGTAGTGCTGGATACTTGTTAAAGGATTTTACATGTGCACATGCGCGAAGGCTGCTATCAATCCTAGGGCAGTGAAATTCACTGGGGACCATCTGCGCAACTTTCGAAAACATCGACTTTAAATGCATGCCTATCAAAAAAATTAGCGGACACAGACTAGTATTTGAATTTGAATTCAGACTTTGAATTTTCGGGGGCACATTTGAACCTGCTATGACTTCCCCTCACCTAACCTACATACACATCAGAATGAGAAATTTCACCGAAGTCCGCTTGCATTTTTCTGAATAGTTAATGGTGTGAGATACATGAAATTGGGTTGATTTTGGAAAATAATTTTGGAAACATTATGATTTCAAAAAATAACTAGGAAAACGTACCTCTTCAACGTGTAGCGGAAACGCTCGCTGATTGGCTGTTCGGATCGCCGACCCCTCCCTTTGTTGCCCGGTGGAACGACAAAATCGTGTTATCTAAGAGGAAAGTTGTCAGTTTTCTCCATCTTGCTTTTTCTATTTTTTCTCTTCAGTTCTTCGATTTCGATCTTTACTGGTTTTGTGAAATGTTGCCTCCAAAGACTTTACGAAGTGAGATTTCACGATCTCAGCGCTTCAAGCGGCCATACATGAACTATTGCTGGTTGACGTCATCCTCCCGGTTTTGGTTTATTATTTTCAATAATGAAACTTTGGAATCGACCAAGAAAAAATTATTTTTACCCCCCCCCCCCCACCCCCTCAAAATTTGTTGGTTTACGTTTCAAGGTACGTAGAATCCAAAAATTGAATAAAAATTTGGCCGTCCATCCGCCGTCCGCCGTATGCTGCACTTTCCCCACTTAGCATTGACCGATTTTGATGAACTTTGGTATGACGGCTCCATTTGGGGTCTAGTTGTGCCCCGAAGATTTCGGTTGATGTAACTTGTAACTTCTAAGGGTTGAAAAATAAGGTTTGAAATTTGAAAACGCCCTAACTCAAAAAAGGTTGACTTAAAGGTATTTTTCTCCCATCAATTTAAGATAGTATAGAATTTTTAGAATTTTTTGAGACCACGCAGAGTCTTGTAGGACAAACCGTTCGCTCCCTACGAGAATTTAAGGGTTGGACATACGATAAATCAGAAACACGAGTGTGAATCGCAAAAGAGGTCTGATCCCTGTTCAAACGTTAGCTGACCCAATCCCTGATCGAAATGCGATCGATGTTTTTCTTCAAGTTGGTTGGTGGTAACAATGGCAAAGCCGTGTTCTTTTCAGACGAGTGATCTAGAAAAATAATAAACCTTTGTGTAATAATTTGCAGCTTTTTTTAAGTGTTCATATTTTCTACACTGTTTTGTTTATTCGTAAATTAGGAAGTACAGGCTGAAAGTTTGTCGTAGGGGGTTTTCGAGGTGCTGATTCATATTTTGGGGTCTAAAATGAAAAATCTATTGTCCCTAACAAAGTCTCTCATTTTGACAGACTTCTTGAGGTAAAGGAACCTGTTCACAAATTCCGTAACAATATCAAAAGTGCCAAAATGTGCGGTCAAACACCCGATATTCGCCATCTGCATGTAACTCATGAAGGTCTCACAGTGACTGTACATGATAAATACACGAAGCTGAAAGGTGAAGTTTAGACAAAAGACATTCTGAGCAGAGCAGGACCTCCTGGACAGGGAGCCACAACTGTCGGCTGTTGATGTAGAGGGGCAAGTTTGTTTACGGCCCCCTGTTTATCTTTCACACTCGCCGCATATTGCCCTGGACACTGGGGCCCCCACCCCGATTTCCTTATACCCCCTCTGATTTGTGTTATTTTTATGTCCGATAAGTAGGGAAAAGCCTCCTGGACCGAACGACCCTGACTTCCTGATATCATCTTCGGGAGCTATGGACCGCAATTTTTCAGTTTCGGGGTGGGACTCGACGGGGCATTCGTCTCCCAACCATGAGTGTTCGGGCAGCCTTTTTTTTATGCTGGGGCTATTTGCACAACCTAACAAAGATCAATCTTCTGCATAAGTAATACAAGTAAGTCCAGGTGCAGGCAAATAACGTATATTCTTCACCACAATCAGGTGTTCAGGGCAGCACATAGAGGTGATTACGGAGTTACAGTTAGATACTTCATCGTCATATAACTTTTATATTAGGATAAAATTCGAATTATCGAGTAGGGTAATATTAACTAAGCAATATCAATGGAATGAAAATAATCTGCTTGCAAATGAATTTTTGCAGAGAATATTACTGTTTTTCAATCTACGAATCCAATATTCATAACCAACGACACCCAGCTAAAAAGTAAAAGTGACCATTGGTGTAAATCAGGCATCATACCGTCAGTCCATGAGGCTTTGGACATACTGGTGTACCTTTCTCAAGGTTAGTGGGAGATCACCTCTGAATTTCAAGGCAGAAAAACAAGTTTCTTACATTCAGACACCACATTCTACCTTGATGACTACTATTTGGCACTGTAGTGAAATACTTTCAAATAAAAGTTACAATGTAAATATAGTTTTCTACTAAGTTTTCTTCAAAATTTCAAGACACGACTTACTCGTATTATAAGACTTAAAAAAATAATGAAATCGGATATTTTCATATAAGAACCTTTAATCCCTCTCCCCACCCTCTTCTTTAAAAATGTATATTTCTAAATTATGAAAACGTAGTTTTAGAACAACACAAGCGTAGTAAAAAAAAAAAAATGCAAATCTCCCAGAAATTGAGGCCAGGTCTCACCAGATTTTGACGCAAAACGACCATTTTCTCGGCAACCCCTCCTTAAAAGCAAATTTTGAAAATTCCAGTAACTTAGTGAACTATCTTATACAGGGTCCTCAATCTTATACAGGGTTGACTCTACAACTAATTCAAGTAAGCTAGTGTCTCCTAGAAATTTTGTTTTAACCCTTCGTTTTTTCAAGTTTTTCTCGATTTCAAGATTTTTTTCGTGTTTTCGAACTCCGGCCACTACAATTACCATAACTACTTCCATTTACGGTGATAATTAAAAATAGGGACACGGCTGGAAAGGGAGTCAAATTTCCCATCATTCTAGTGTCTACGGTAAACTATTTTAGGGGTCCTGATGGGTGAAAAATCTACTAGCAAAGTAAATTTCGTCAAATTGGCAAAATTTCCTATTTTTCTCCTGGTTGTTAAGGTTTGTCTTCTGTATGTTTTTCTAAGTACCTCAACACCAAAATTGCGCCAAGATCTCAGCTGTCCAATGGTATGAACAAAAAAATTTTACAATCGGATTTAGGGGAGCAATTTGTGTTTGAACGCGGAAAAACGTGAATTTTTTTCAACGTTTTGACGGAAGGACTCCGCCGGTCCTCCCACTCTTCATCCAACCACCGAATCCTCCCGTCAAAACGTCGATTAAGTTTTTTTTAAATGAATCCGATTGGAAAACATTTTTTGATTATACCATTGTAAAGCTGAGATCTTTGCCCAGAGTTTGGTGTTGAGATACAAGTAAAACCAAAAGAACAAGTTTTAAATAGTATTGAATTTTTAAAATTTTTTGAGACTACCCGGAGTTTTGCAGGACAAACCGTTCGCTCCCTAACAGTACTTGAGGGTTTTCCTTCGATAAAACAGAAACACGAGTGTGAATCACAAAAGAGGTCTCCATTGAATTTTAGCTAACCAAAACGCGATTGCTGTTCGTTTCTTCGAGTTGTATTCAGCTTTGCTTTCTGAGCAACCAGTAATCAAATTTCCATATGAAGCTCTCTATTTTTCGAATCGAGTGTGAAGCGTTTAGTTCTTTCTAATAAACTTGATTGTGAAGGTGTGAAGGCAGTATGGTGTGGTAGGTAGTACCTACCGATGGTTAGTAGGTAAATTAATTTGGTAAAAAAACGCTGCTAATCATTGCCCAAAGGCTTATTATTTTCTGTATAGATCTCCCTTCTATATAGATCACTGGTTCTCCATCAGTAGCACCAACCACCATCTGTATTCTCCCTTGACCCTCCCTCTCAAATTTCAGCTTCCTGCGTTCAATAGGATTGAAAATGGCTTTGGAGCTCACTCAGCTGATCAGTGATCTGAAGAGTGAACAAGGTCTTCTCGAATGCTGGAGACGCCTGGAAGATCAGCTGAGTGAGCTCCGAAGCCATTTTCAATCCTATTGAAGCAGGAAGCTGAAATTTGAGAAGGAAGGTCAAGGGAGAATACAGATGGTGGTAGGTGCTATTGATGAAGAACCAGTGATCTTTACAGAAGGGTGATCTATACAGAAAATAATAAACCTTCGGGCAATGATTTGACAAGGGATTAAAACAAATTCCTAAGAGACATTTTCTTTTTTAAATTATTTATAGATTCGACTTCCGAAGTTATTCGGTCATTAAGATGTGACACTCAGTATACACCGAAAACGAGTAAGAAGTAACATAATATGTTCATATCTTGAAAAATGATGCTTGCTTATCGCACACAAGCTTTGTTTTCATACATTCGTACGATTTTTTATTCTTATTTTTTATTTTTTTTTAATGGTCGATTTGGAATTTGAATGTGTTTAATCAATTGAAAGCCATCAATCCCATGGGTTCAGTCGAAAAAAATGTCTTCCATCCTGGCTGTTGAACCAGGGAGGTCGACGGCCTCCATGTACTAAGGAGGGCCACTAAGAGCGAGGACGTGTCTAATTCGCTGGTTCGTCGCTTCCGAACTGGGCCATTATTTCAGTCCAACCGTAGGCTCCAGAACCTCCTAACAGCGCCCGACGGTGGTGGACTTCAACCGCGAGGAGTTTTACGACTAGTAAACGACGTTCTGAGGTCAAGAGAAAAAGGAACGAGAAGACGAAACCCCACCATATTGTCTTGAAGCTGATCCACGGTTTCGACGGTCACGGTTGCGAAGGTGTTTGAAGAGTCCTCTTCGTCACATTTTAGTTTATACCTGGCTCTAACTTTGAAATCGTACTTCCGAAGGTGTACAGAAGAACCTACCAAAAACTTTTGTAATAAAATGGGAAACATTTCTTATAATCAACCCTAGAACGGTACACGTAGGAGTAGGTGCGTCGTTGGTACACTACGTAAAAATTTGATACATTCCGAAGAAAAAAAGTCTGCCAAGTGGGTGTGGCACATAGCTTCCTCGTATCCATAACCCGATCGTATAGATGATCCGATGCATGGTAGTGAATCTCAAAACATCAATCTCTAAGTACCTTCCACTATCCTCATAGGGGACCATCTACACGCTGATCTGTACAATCCTGAGAAATTTCGTAGAAATCGGATGGAAAATGTAGAAGTTGAGGCTATTACAAGGAATTCACGTTTGCGCATGCGAATGGGCAACTACCAATTTTAAGGCCTTTGTTTTCATTGAGCACCATTTACAATTTAATACGCATAATCCCTGAAAATTCCATCGAAATTGGATAGAAAATCCTAGAAAAGTTCTTCAAATTCGGATAGAAAATGCAAGTGTTATCGCTGTCACAAGGATTTCGTTAGCGCAAGCGCAGCGGCAACTATAAGTCCGAGAGTAATGATTTTCATAGGAGACCATCAACAACCTAATCCACATAATCCCTGGAAATTTCTCGAAATCTGATGAAAAATGTGGAAGTTATGGCTGTTACAAAGAATTCATGTTCGCGCATGCGCATCGGCTACTATCAGTCCAGGGGCGATGATTTTCATAGGGGACCGTCTACACGCCAACCCGCACAATTCCTGACAATTTCATCGAAATCGGACAATAACTTCGTATAGTTATGCCGGTAGGATTTTATGACGGACGCACAGACAGACACGGAACCAAAATTGTTCAGAAAGGTCTGAAACGTAAAACGCGAGTGGAAATTTCGATTTTGGAGAACCTTTTTTTTCAACCTAGAAAAATGAAAACAAAGCTTCTGCTACCTTGGTAGTCTCGGAAGCAAAATTAAAAATCCACTTCACACAAACAAAAGAAGCCTCCCGACCAGTAAGGAAGTTGGACTCCTCTTCATCCCCTTAACCCTGGAAAGGTACAATTCAAAGCAGGTGCTTTGCTAGTACACTACATGAAAATGAGGTTCACACATTTGTATTATTGATTTGCAAAAAATATGCATTTATTCGTACACTACCTACGCAAATATGGCACTTAGCAGTTGAAGCGCTGCTACGTCGAAACACACGACCCTGCGATCATTCCCTCGTCAAGAGTCACTTCACTATTATTCCTTTCAGGCACTGCTGAGGGCCAACAAGGTGATGCAGAGGAAAGAAAAGTTCCCCAACCACACGTTATACTTACGTGGTGTACCATTCCAGGGTTAAGAATCCTACTTCAGTAAACAAATTAACACGAGCTTCCATCAAAACCCTGGGGTTCTGATACCTACCGAGGAAAAAGTGAGGACTTATCTTGGCTTCCTCAGTTCCGCCTGGTATTTTCCTCATGAATAGCAATTGTCCAAGGAATTTTTTCACAGATTTTTTCCATAAACCCCACTACGATACTGCAAAAAACGACCCATTAGGATTCAAGAATACGAGACCTAATAAAGAGATTTTTTACGTTAAGAAATTTATTTGTATAAGAAGAGAAAATGGTCACGTGACAAGGCCATTTACGATGCGTGTCGCCACATTTGCAACTGGAAACACTTATAGGAGGAGTGAGTGACCCATGGCAGCAAATCCCGAAGCAATTTGTATACGTTTTGTTGTCTCCTCCTTCCCCCATCGGCCCGAAATGAGGAAAGAGGTGGGTACGTACTTTTTAGATGTTTTCCGCCTTTATCTAATGCACCCTCTAGAGTAGGTCCCCTCTTTTCAAAGGTCCGGATCATAAGGAAGGAATGCGTCAGCGTCACTGCCCGCTGGTTTCGAAGCTCATCCCTCAATCAATAGACCGCCTCTCCCTACATCCTCTCAGGCACCACGTAAACTACCCACGCACACATTTGACTCCAACACACACACTCTCCCACCCCTAATGTTCATTAACATGATTTCCTTTCTTCGTCCCAACATTTACCCCTCTTATCTCTTCCTCACCGGTTGGTTGCCTTATCGCTAATTTTTTTCCCTTTGCCCACAAGTGTGATGAAGCGACCGCATAAAAAAGTGAGGAGGGACGTTCACCGTGTCAAGGTTGAATTTACTTCTATTCACGTAACATCACTTACAAAAAAAAAAAAAAAAAAAAAAAAAAAAAGCGCAGGGACTTGAAACATGATTTTGTTACCTATGAGGCCTAACGAGTACTTTGATGAGCAGGTTTTGTGGAAACAGCAAGTTGATGGTCTACCATAGTCATTCATTATCAGATGATAAACTCAATTAACCCGAACAATATTTTTTGGACTTCCTCCTAGCTTATTCGCTTTTTACGAATGAAGAAAGGATGGGGGACTTCCGAACTCGGGGAGATGGGCTACGGGAAGGTGAAGCATCTTCAGGGACAGGCCGTCCTGCTCCTGAGCAAGTCAGGCGCCTACCACCACCTCACTCCTAAGAAAAATTCTGGCAGCAGGCTACCTCACGCTTGTCTCTTTTTCATTCAACTACGCGTATCAACTGCAGTTTTTACAACAATAATTCCATCGCACTACACATTGTTCTTTTAGTAGGTACATCCAAGTACAGCCACCCAGTGATGTTTAGTTTCTAACCAAAATTATTCAAAATATCAAAAAATTTTCAGAATTTGTTTCAGTCGAAGTTTTAATCGAATTTTGGTTTATTATTTTCAATAATAAGCCTTTGGAATCGAGCAAGAAAAAAAATTTCAACCCCCCTCAAAATTTGATGTTCTACGTTTCAAGGTACGTAGAATCCGAAAATCGAATACAAATTTTCCATCCGTCCGCCGTAAGCGGCACTTTTCTTAGCAACACTGGACCGATTTGGTTCAAATTTGGTATATGGGCTCCATTTGGGGTCTAGTTGTGCCGCGAAGCTTTTGGTTGATGTCAGTCACTTCTAAGGGGTGAAAATTGAGGGTTCAAATTTTCAAGAGTGCCCTAGCTCGAAAACTCTCGAAATGAAGGTATCGTTTTTTCACCAATTTTAAGAAGTATTGAATTAAAAAAATGTTTGAGACCACCCGGAGCTCTGCAGGACAAACCGTTTGATTCCTACGAGTACTTCAGGGTTTTCCTTCAATAAAACAGAATCACGAGTGTGAATCACAAAAGAGGTCTAATCTCCGTTCAAATTTTATCTGACTAAAATTCGATCGCTGTTTATTTCCTCGATTTGTATTCATTTTTGCTTTCTGAGCAACCAGTAATCAAATTTCCATATGAAGCTCTTTTTTTGACATTTTATGTTATGTATTATAAACTGCCAAAACTGCTGTAATTATGGAAGACTCTGAGATTCACCCCTGAGTTAAAAGAACTGTAAAAACATTTGCAGTAAGAGTTTGTTTCACGTCAACAAACAATTATTGAGAACAATATTATTATTATGGGTAGGTAGCGAAGGTATAGGGAGGTAGACGGGTGAAGGGTGACCGGAAAGGAAGGGAGGGAAAAAGTAAAGACCTAAAATGTCCCAATGTGTTGCAGACTCGTATGCAAGCGTTTTTTCGAATCGAGTGTGAACCGTTTTGTTCTTTCTAATAAACTTGATTGTGAAGGTGTGAAGGCAGTATGGTGAGGTATGTAGTACCTACCAATGGTTGGTAGGTAAAAAAAAGTTGGTAGATATAAAAAACGCTGCAAATCATTGCCCAAAGGTTTATATATACAGAAAGTAACAAACCGTTGGGCAATGATTTGCAGCGTTTTCTGTTCCTTAGTCGTATCCAAAGGTTCATTATTAAAAATAATAAACCAAATCATCAATGAAGCCGTGTTATCTTCTTCTTCTGATTCTATAGATAAATATCAGACAGAAACTTCTGAGCATCCATAAAATACCAAAAGTGTTTTTTTCTTGGTCCAATAGAGCGTTCTGAAGTCAGAAAGGAGACGGAAACTGACGTGCGAAATACGAGTACTTACTCGTCTAGAAGATCTGAGAGAAGTTACGTTTGCTCGAGCATTTAGCCCGGAGAGTGAAATGGGTCTCAGTCAGTGAATAAACGGGTTTCCCCTTTTGGTTTATTATTTTCAATAAAGAACCTTTGGAATCGACCTAGAAAAAAAAATTTTAACAACCTGTCTAAATTTGCTGGTTTACGTTTCAAGGTACGTAGAATCCAAAAATCGATTAGAAATTTGGCCGGCCGTCCGCCATACGCGGCACTTTTCCCACTCAGCATTGACCGATTTTGATGAAATTTGGTAGGTAGGTTCCATTTGGGGTCTAGTTTTGTCCCGAAGATTTTGGTTGATGTAGGTCACTTCTAAGGGTTGAAAAATAAGGTTTGAAATTTTTAAAACGCCCTAACTCAAAACATTCTGATGTAAAGGTATTGTTTTTTCCTTAAATTTAAGATAGTATAGAATTGTTAGAGACCACGCGGAGCCCTGTAGGAGAAACCGGTCGTTTCCTACCAGAATTTAAGGGTTGGACTTATAATGGACGATAAATCAGAAACACGAGTGTGAATAGCAAAAGAGGCCGAATCTCCGTTCAAATGTTAGCTGACCGAAATGCGATCGATGTTTTCCTTCAAGTTGGTTGCTGGCACCAATGGCAAAGCTGTGTTCTTTGCAGACGACTGATCTATATAGAAAAAATAAACCTTTGTGTAATAATTTGCAGTATTTTGGAGTTTTAGTACTTCCTACTTAGCAGTAGGATCACGACAACATACACCACTGAAATCCTTAAGAACCATCATGATGAAGCTAATAAGCTGCAGCGTTTTTCTCTGGCTATTACTGTTCGATTTTGATGATTCCAGGGCAATCTTTTAGTTTTCAATTCCCTAAGTAGATGCACTAATGAATTTCGAATACCCTTGAAATCATACATGAGATGATTAAGGACAAGTCGAGCTGGGACGCAATGGCAGTACTTGTCACATCAGTCCTCAAAGCAAAAAAGCTGGATGGAAGATGGGAGGAAGAAGATGAGGAATAGAATTGAAGGAGACCAGAAGTAGGAGCAGCCATTTGGCACAAAAAAAGGGCTCACCCTGAAGTAATACTGTACAAGTGGTCCCGGGGTGAGTCCTAAGCAGAGGGAGTGGGGTTTTAGTTGGTAGCCCCAATTCATGGGGAGTACAACACTGTTGGGGTGACTTCCCCTTCGCTCTTAAAAAGTTTCCCCACTTCCGTAAAAACAAAAAAAATACCCTTGAAATTTTCAAATTTAGGTACAATTTTCAACTTGTTTTTTACTCTTTCAACTTTTTTACTCGATGGGAAAAACTGTTGATGAAAATGAGAAGGCTGGGGGATGGGGAGGCACTGATGGTGGTGGGTGGCAATGTTGTTCCTTAGACAGGGTGGGAAGGGGCAACCGAGCGCCGGTTCGTAAAAAATTAGACTAAGCCGAAACGAGGAAGGAACGGCGACCTAATGAGACCCCCGTTGGCGTATGGATCGCCGCCAGTTTGGAAGGTATTAAACGTTGTTCAACATTAAACATTGTTTGTGCTATTAAATTGCAACTTCGCTCGTTGACTTTCTAATAACAACAGAAGCCTACTACCATCTTCGCTAGTCCCCCCCCCCCTCGCCATATACTCTTCTCCATGTTATCCCTCCCACGAAGCTTCTCAGTCATCGATGAAATCAAACCAGTTGCGATTATTTCTTATTGCAGAAGATGTCTGGGATCAGAGTTATACCCTCACAACGCGGTTCGTCAAATTATTGTAGTCATGGATGGATTCATATTTCACCGAAGTGTATATACCCAGTTTGTCTGCGCGTTTAAATGGCGATGTAGGAATAAAAATTGTGTAGTTATTCATCATCGAAGATTCGAAAAAAAATATTGTGAAGAAAGACGTTTAATATAATGACGGCAGAGTAAGTGAGCGACAAATTTGGGTGACAGACCATCGAAAATCGTTCGTGCCGAAATCATGTCGTGCTCAAGACTGCAGATGTGAAAAATATCGAACTGAATGTTTATCGCGCTCATCGGAAAGTATTTCCCACTTTACCAAAGAGTATTCGAAGGCAGTACTATGATCAGTGATGAACACGTACTCCAGGAAAGAAGAGGGAGAGAATTTTCTGCCAATATACGATCCAGAACAAAACATAGTCTGTTTTTCAACGCCACAAAACTTCCGAGAACTATCAAAATTGTCTTGAATTTTCATGGATGGAACTTTTCCTCACTGCCTATCTACTCAGATATTACTGCTACTTACGGTGATTTTCCTTTTACTCCCGCATAAAACAGTGGCTTTGTACGTGCTTGCTTTCACGCAAGTGAATAGGAAATGAAATGAACTACGCTTGGAATTTCAGCCCCATTCTGCTGTCGCAGATTTTGAGAGAAGCATACACATCGATGTGTACAGAAAATAGCAATTTTACATCAGCCGATCCAAAACTTTTTGTTTTTCTTGATTCCACCATATCTGATGTTGATATTGAGTATGATTTTAAGTGGACTGTTCAAGACTCTTATGTACCTCATAAATATAGAAGAAAAAAAATATAGAATTTAAACCTCATTCTATTAGTTAATTAGAAGATGAGAAACGGAGGCAGATAGTCGGCTGGCGTCTATTAAACTACCATCATCGACTCTATGTAGGAATAATTATTGTAATGTAACGAACTGGAACCTCAAGACAATTTTTGAATATTGCGTGAATTATATTTTATACAACTTGTTGATATCACAACACAACACAAGCGAACTTTAAAGTCAAGCGAATAATCTTTTCCTATACAACACCTGTTGAATAAAATTACCAACGGGTGTTGAACATTCATCGAGTGAATCAACCTATTTCACTCCCCCTCACGAGATGGTTTGCTGGGTTCTTTCCAATCCCAGTTGACGTCGAAATTCCATCAATTTGCAAGCTGGTACTGCCTTGGTAAGGATGTCCGCAGGCATTAATTCCGTTGGGCAGTACTGGATGCTTACATCTTGATTATTCAGTGCTTCACGTATGAAGTGTTCCTTCAATGCTATATGCTTTGATTTCGCATTGATAATCGGGTTCGCTGCCCAGCTTTGTGCGGCCTGATTGTCGTTCAGCAGGTCAATGCAGTCGTGGCGAATCCCGATGTCGTTGGCAAGGTTCTTCAAGTGGATTGCTTCTTTAGCGGCTTCTGTCAGCGCCATATACTCGCTTTCCGCTGTGGATTGAGCAACGGTTCTTTGTTTCTTTGCTTCCCAGCTAATTGCAGATCCAGCGTAGGTGAAGAAGTATCCGGTGTATGAGCGACCGTCGATGTTACAGCATCCCCAATTGGCATCGGTGTATCCCCTGATGGGTTGTCCGGTTTTTCTGAATACAAGGCTCAAGTCTTTGGTCCCTTTCAGGTATCTCACGACATGTTTTGCAGCCGACCAATGTTGTTTTCCATGGCATGAGTTGAACTGTGACAAGTAGCTAACTGCATACGCAATATCTGGACGGGTTGCTGTTGCCAAATACATGAGTGACCCAATCAGATTTTGATATGGCACATTTGTCTCGTCCGGTTTTGCCTTTTCAAGTTTTAACCCTGGTTCCATGGGTGTTGATAAAGGTTTGCATTCCTCCATTTTGAATTTGTTAAGTATTTTTTCAATATACTTTTGTTGAGTCATTTGAACTGAGTTTTGAGTTTTCTTGAATTCTATGCCGAGACAATAATTTAAAGATCCAAGATCTCGCATAGCGAAACAGTTCATTAAATTTTGTTTAATTTCGCCCAATTTAGATTTGTTAGAAGAAGCCAAAATCAGATCATCTACGTATACTGCGAGAAGTGTTCTGTCTCCCCCTTTCTCGAGTACGTATAAACAAGGGTCTGCAAATGATGGTTCGAATCCCAGGGCTTGAAGTTGGGAATCAAGTCTTTTGAACCATTGTCTATCTGCCTGCTTCAGTCCGTACAAAGATCTTTGCAGTAGGCATACTTTTTCTTGTGGTCCCTTGAGATCTTCTAACATAGTTTTTGTCTTATCAAATAGTTCTTGATCGTCACTTTCTTCTATTAGGATTTCTTGCAGATATTTTTCCAGATTTTTAGGTTTTTTCATATATATTTCTGCATCTACATCTCCATTCAGGTATGCGGTTGTGACATCGAGTTGGCATATTTCTAAGTTTTCCTCAGCCGCTATCCCCATTAGAAATCTTATTGTTTTGAGCTTCACCACTGGAGAATAAGTTTCGTAGAAATCAATACCAGGACGCTGAGTGAATCCTTGTGCGACCAATCTTGCTTTCTTTCGATCCAAAGTTCCGTCCGCATTTAATTTTTCTTTTAATATCATTCGGTATCCGATTGGATTTTTCTGTTTAGTCCTTCTGGTTATTTTCCACGTTTCATTTTTAATATGTGCCTTGATTTCATTTTTTATTGCTTCTTTCCATTCATCTTCATTTTCATCGAATTCTTCAAGAGTTTCTTCGGTATAGTATGATATATTACCCTCTTTTTCAAAATTGAGTGGTAATAGTATTTTTCCTGATCTTGTTTTAATTCCTTCATGCTGAGGTTCGGCTTGTTTTGGAGCATCTATTTCTATCATTTTTGTTGAATCATTTTGGTTTTGTCTTGTTTCGTTTTCGTCATTCTCTTGCAATTCTACTTGATTTTCTTCAGCTCGGACTTGTTCTGTTTCATTTTCTTGTGATTCTATTTGATTTTCTTCACTGTTTGGAGTTGCCGCTGGTGCGTTGACCTGTCGTCTGCTTTGGTTCCTGTTAACTGCTGGTAACTGGAAATTGTAGAACGTTGGCTTCGCAGGTTCCTCCAGTGACAGTTTCAGTTCTTCGTCCTATTTGAAGAGTTCTGAGTATTTGTCCAGTACTTTGACATCCCTGGAAATCACAATTTTGTTTAAATGAGGTGCCCAGATCCTGTAAGCTTTTGAGATTTCTGAGTATCCCATGAATATCCCTTCGTTTGCACGAGGGTCAAATTTTCCTCTATTCTTGCGTTTGTCCAAGAAGAATGATTTTGCTCCAAATAAATGTAAGTGTCTGACCGATGGAATTCGTCCAACCCACTTTTGAAATGGTGTTGAACCATCAAGTGAACTTGATGGACATCGATTCAGGATATAATTTGCCGTGTTTATTGCTTCTGCCCAGAATTTTTGTGGCAATTTTGCTTCAATTAATAAACACCTAGCTTTGTCCATAAGGGATCGATTTTTTCGTTCGGCAAGCCCATTTTGTTGAGGAGTATGAGGTGCTGACAATCGTCTTTGGATACCCCATTCGTTCAGTTGTTTATCAAATTTTGCGTTACAATATTCTCCCCTGCCATTATCAGTTTGTAGGAATTTTATGCGTTTCCCTGTTGAGTTTTCTACTTCATTTTTGTATGTTTTGAAAGCTTCTATTACATCGTTTTTCTGTTTTAGGAAGTATGTCTTTGTATATCTAGAGTATTGATCAGTAAAACTAACATAGTATTTTGCTCCTCCTGGTGATGGTGTCTGGTACGGTCCCCATACATCTGAATGGATGATTTCGAGGAGTCCAACATTCTTTGGAGAGTCTGTCGTTTTGAATGGTAGTCTAGTCATCTTACCTTTGATGCAGATCTCACAGTCACCAAGATTTTCTGATGGATTGAAGTCTAGTCCAGCAATAGTTTCTTTTCTTTTGGCGTTTTTCAGATCACTTTCGTTGAGATGTCCCAGTTTTCTGTGCCATAGTTTCATGCTGGAAGATAGGTAACATGATTCATGGTTTTTCTTGGGTTTCACGTAATAAAGTCCATTTGATCGATTAGCTTCTAGGATTACATCACCGCACTTGTTCCTAACTTGTGCTGAATGTTTCTTAAAGATAATTTCATATCCTCTATCTGCGATTTTCCCAACCGACATGAGATTTGTCGTTAGATCGGGTACGTACAGAGTATCTTCTAGATTTATAGTGCTATTTCCGAGGGTAATTTTTACTTTTCCTCCGCCCTCAATGGACGTTTCGTGACTTTTTGAAGCTAATTGTAATTTATGTTTGGGTGTTTCATCGAGATTAATGAATTTAGATTTCGAAGAACATAGATGTGACGTGCAACCACTATCTAAACACCATGATTGTTGAGAATTATCCTTGTTTGCATTCGAGGATAGACAGATTTGACTAGCTAGAAAAATTGATTCGTTCTTATTATTTTTCTTGTTTTTATGCCAGCAATCTTGAGACGTGTTTCCAAATTTGTTGCAAATTTTACATGTGATTTTAGTTTTAGTTGGTTCATTCTTAGCATCATTTGACGAACTGCGTTTGTTGAAGTTATGGTTTTTCATTTGAAATTTTCTGTTTTTCCCCATAAATGATTCTTCAGCCGAGGTTGACATGTTATGATCGCGCGCTTCACTTTCCTCAATGATTTTTATTTTTAATTGTTCTGTAGAAGGTAGTTCGTCGCTAGATTCAATAGCAACACGGAAGTTTTCGAATGTAGATGGTAGAGAGTATAGCATTATGATACTTAATAAATCTTGATTTACATTTATGTCCATTTCTGCTAACTTGTCTACATTGTCTGTGAATTTATTTAGGTGGTCTCTGATATTATCACCCTCTATCATGCGATGCAAAACGAGTGATTTTAAGAGAGTTGCTTTCCTAGCTGGACCTGTACTTTGGTATATGTTCTTTAATGTGTCCCAAATGTCTTTTGAAAATTCACAATTCTTGATTTGTTTCAATTCGGATGGGGAAATTATAAGTAAAAGCTCTGATTTAGCATTGATGTCCATATCTAGCCATTCTTCTACTTGTTCAGCATTTGTGTTGTCACTAACTGGTTTCGGACATTTACCATTAACATATTTCCAAAATCCATTTCTTGTAAGAAGTGCTTGTGCTTGGATTTTCCAAGTATCGTAATTGTCCCGTCGAAGAAGTTCTATTTTATGATTTGTACTAGTCATTTTTCGTACAATTATAAATCAAACATTGACTTACTTCGGTTTTTCCTTTGGGAGATTCGGGAAGTTGAATAGTTTTATTTTACTCACTGAATTGAAGTCGTCCACGCTCAGAACACGTAGATAAGTCTCATAATCTATTGTAATGTAACGAATTGGAACCTCAAGACAATTTTTGAATATTGCGTGAATTATATTTTATACAACTTGTTGATATCACAACACAACACAACGCAAGCTTAAAGTCAAGTGAAGAATCTTTTCCTGTACAACACCTGTTGAATAAAATTACCAACGGGTGTTGAACATTCATCGAGTGAATCAACCTATTTCAATAATATCTAACCTTCGCCGATTGAGCAACCGTTATTGGATATTGGATTAATTAAGATGTTAATTAAGAAGATGGAAATGAACCTCTGGCACCTATTAAGTTTCCGTTAAAGTTTACGAAAAGGTAAGGGAAGTTAGGAAAAATTAGTGTGAGGTTGTTTGAGAATAGATCGATTTGAATTAGTGGTCTGGAATGGATGTGAATACGGGTTTGTTGCAGCTCTGCCACCTACCGCCACTTCATACCTGCAGTTTACAACTCCGCATGTTAACATCTCCGCCAGAAACCTTACCTTCCCTGTACTTTTGATAATAAGAGTAAAGAATTTGATTTGAGAAGCAATAAGAAGACAATCTCAAAGTAGAACATTGAAGTATATTTTGATAATTTTGTTCAAAATATTACTCACTCCGAGCAGTACTTACACTCACATGGTAGAAAATGATGTCGACCGATTGCTCCTATTTATAACAACTAATCAAAGCGTCAATTGTTTTGTTTTGTTCCTTAAATGGGTAATTTACAATAATTTACTCTTTATGCTAAAACTTTACTTCAAATTTGGTTGCACTGAAGAGTGCGTAAAATAAGTAGTTGGAATTCAACGGTTCACACGGACCTGCCATGGCCTGGCGGGGTTCGGCTGAGCCGGGGCCTCCCCAAGCTAAATCTCTGGTCCGAGTGATCCGTTTAGTTCCTACTACTAAAGTAACTTTTCAAAATGAAATATTTATGATTCAATAGATGATATATTTTATTCTTCAAAAATAGTAAAGTGTCGAGAATAGGAATTTAAAGTAGGATTATAACAAAGATTTGCGATACAGTTGCATCAGAGCCCATACAGCTCTGTGAGACATGCAGATAGACATAAAACTAAACCCTAAAACTAGTCTGAAGTAAGAGGGGTAGTTCTTAGGTCTTCAGTCGGTATCTGTGCCTACTGGATACTGGTCTATTGTTTTGGAGCAGTACCCAATTTATGCCAAGTCAAGCGATACTTCCCGCGCTGTGGCCGAGACTAGCTTATTGTGTCTCACCTCATTTTCATGATTCGGCAACATCCTCCATCACATTATTCCGCACAGCTCAAGTTTCTCGGTACCGTGTTTTTCGTTGCTTCCGCTTCTCTGTCTGACGTTGGAGCTTGCGAAGCAATAAATACTGTACTCAAGGTCTCCACGAGCAGAGTTTTCGAGTAAATTTCCCACGATATCTCTGTGCCACTAACTGTTACCTACATCGAATTTTCAATTTATTCATTATATCCTGTCCTTATTTATATCCCTCCTTACAAAATATTCCAACTACAAGGGAAGCCAGTTTATATCATATAATGATGTCTACAACTGCAATCCTTACTTCAAATTGAACGTGTTTTTACTATAATCTGAACTACTTATCTAATCACTAGGTACTGAAGGAAGTAGTAGTGATTGAGGTAGGCTTTTGCATATCAGACTTTTCTGATGTATTTTAGTTCTGTGTGTCCGTAACTAATCATCGTGCTTACCCTCATTCCTCGTTCAGAGTAAAACTCTATGATAGATTATTCGATTTTGTTAATATTCCGAGAAAGGGTTGTTCCCAAAAAAGACCTTTACTTACTACTCACAATACCGCCAGACTAATGATAGAGTGTGTGTTTTCGCTAAAGTGAATTTATTGAAGAAAAAAGTGTTATTGGTTGCCAATCACCAGAAGTTGCTGAAAATTCTTTGATTAGTTGGGAAAGATAGAGGGCGGTTGTCTACAAATTTCATTCCCATGGAATTAGTGACAATCTCGATTATTCGAGGAAAATCTATAAATACTTAACTGAAATGATTTTGTTTTCGGCTGTGAGAATTTTTTTTGAGTGGTTAATTGGGAAGCTACCAAAATGTTATGCTTGCTGAATTGCCTCCGAGTCTACCTAGGTGATAAAAGCTTCCCACTTTTTGACCGACTTCAACGCGCCGAAGGCGCGCTAAAGAGGTGGTACTCAATTCGGGTTGTCGTGGGAGGACGATTTTTTTTTTTTTTTTTTGTCATTTTCTAAGGTTGAAAAGAAAAAAAGTTCTTCAAAAAAATGTCTACTTTTTCGGGTTATACACAAGGTTTTGTATATGTATGTCTGTTGGTCTACGTGACCGCGAATCCTTATAATGGGGAAAATACGAAGCTAATGTCTGATTTTGATGAAATTTTTAGATATTGTGTGGGTTGATAGCAGACTCTGCTCATGCGCAAACGTGAAATCCTTGAAACAACCATTACTTCCTCATTTTCCACTCAAATTCGATGAGATCTCCAGGAACTATACGGATTGGAGTTAGATGGTCACCTATGAGGGTCGTGTAAAGTAGTTAGAGAATTGGATTATTTATTATATATTGGATTATCTATACAACCGTGTTATGGATACGAAGAAGCCACACCCACTTGATTTCGAATAGAGCTAATGCTTTGTTTAGGCAAAACTGTACAAAATTATAGTTCAATTTTGTTTAAATTTTAGCGATGCAAGGAGGGGGGATGGAATTCCCATTGCAATCCAATGCTTAGTTGTTCTCGTGCACAGAGGGGCCAAAAGCGATTTTACAGACACACAGATTTATCAGAAGTGAGCATTTCACATTAATTTGGAGCTCCATGATGGTTATAAATTCATGGGATCGTGGAGTATAAAACCATGAAAAATTGGAAGAAGAACAGAGTAAACGAGATCAATGTCTAAGAGGTTAGTACTATGGCAATTTAGAAGACTGTCAATTTTATGGTAAAGAACATATTATTCATAATTATTATTTAATTGAATTGTCTACACTTGTGATCTTAGTTGGTAGTATATTGTTTATGTATCGGTTTTTGAGATTGTTAATTATTGTTGGTCGTTGAGTGGAAAACCATGATGTAAATAAAGGAAATTTCATCCCCATAATGAGCGATTTTTTAACATCTTAAACTGAAAATTCACCCATTAAAGGGATGAAATCTTCTTTGTTCACATCAAGTTTTTCTCCTCAACGACCGACAAACAACAACCCCAACATCAACAAAACAACATAAAACGCTGCAAATTATTTCACAAAGGTTTATCATTTTCCTGTATAGATAACTCTTCTGCAAAGATCACAGCTTTGCCATTGTACCTACTACCTACCTACTAGGGCACTTTCGAAAAAATTTTCATTCGATTTTCGGATTCTACGTACCTTGAAACGTAAACCAACAAATTTTGAGGAAGGGTTACAATTGTTTTTCTTGGTCGATTCCAAAGGTTCATTTTTAAAAATACTAAACCAAAATCTTAAACTTTACCAGGTACCTCAGTATGTCCCTCTTGATTTTGCACAGCAATGGCTTAGGTTCATTTCGAGAAGTAATTTACCGCTACCAACATATCGCTGTTGTCTTAAATCGATCTTCGAACCTTCAATACTCATAATAATACGCATAATTTTAGGTCTACTAATGATACAATTGTAGGTCTATTGCATTAAGAACGGACATCCTTGCCTATCCCCGATCAAACTTACTTTTGCTTTAGTTAGCAGTAAACAACCATTTCAGGATGGGTTTTCGTCCGACTGTCATTCCTGGCGTCGCGAACGTCATTGGCTGTCTTCCAGAAGGAAGATCAGAATTTATTCTGATGATTTCGGTCATAGCTTCCCATTGCCTCACCGCCCTGGGTTGGGACGAGGGAGGCGGCGAGCCCCGAACGCACGAAAACACGCCCCAGGACCGAGATTTGAACGCACGACCTCCCGCAGTAGCCGGTTCGCGTCTCGCACCTAGAAACGCCTGCGGCTTTACTGGACCCCCCACTCCTGCATTGGGTGCGTTTTGAAAAACCCAAAGTATTCTCCAATATAATGAGCAATGTTTCATCAATTTCTCTAAAGATAATATATTCTAAATAGGTACCTAGTATTTAAATATACATTTCTAAATATTTTATTTGTAAATATAAATTTCTATTGTATTAAATAACCGTTTCTCCATTCGGAAACTAGATTAGCACCCACTTTGCACCTACATCAAGACAATTACTACTATTCGAGGGTACACTGTTGTGGATCTGGTTCGTTTCAATTCCCTACTGAATCCATCGGATCAACATTATTGTGTGAAACAGTTGTTACCGACACAAGCCTCATGTGATAAGAAAGATACCATTGATACCAAAAAGATAAAAAGGTGAACTCTCCCGTCTTGATAACGGGGGAAAAGAGAGGTGGAAGAAACTCAAGAAGGTGATAAAAGAGCACGTTGATGACGGTCATTCCGAGGACCGCCGTTAAAAAAGAACGGGGGGCGCTTCAGGCCTTTTCGATAGCCGTTTTGTACTATACGGAGGGCAGTCAAGTTCCCCTTTTTTTTGTCGTCTTTCGAGCTTGTCTCCCTTCTTCTCCAGTAAAAGTGCAAATATATAAAATACAGAAGGGAAGGAAGTACTTACCGAATTATCCTCACACTCTCATCATAACCGGACTCCCTACAGAGGGTCTTATATCCCTCCCCCTCCCTTCATTATGATTTTTTTGTAGGGAACCGTATGTGACACTTCGCACTCACTCCCCTTCTTCCATTTTTTCAGGGCAATATTGGATATTGTTTAACGGCCCTCGGAATTGCCCCTGCCGTCATGGGGAGATTGTGACAAATTTCTTCAATTCCTTTCAGTTTACAGAAAAAATGTTTCACGGTTTAAATTCTTACTAAAGAATGTTTTCAATTTTACTTAGGCAATTTACATTGAAATAGGTAAATATTTAGTGACAGCTTTCATATAAATTGATACAGGATGGGATAATTATAACTACAGGAACTTAACACAATCATTCATACTTTATGTTCGAAAACGGAAAGGCTGAACTTACAAAAATTGGTTGAGAAAAGTATCGAAATTAGGGAAACCTTCCCAAGTCGACTATTACGTTTACTCGACAACATTGTGAAGGAAAACCTCTTCCACGATAAAAAAAAAAAAAGGATACCTTCGACATTTTTACTTAGTCTATATTCGAATCAGAACTCGTAGATCATTTTAAGAGAAGGTCGCAAATCGATCAAAATTTGCTAAAACCGAAAACGTTGTGTCAGGAATATTCATGTACCTCGTTTGCTACGGAAGAAAGAAAAACTTCTGATAAGCACCTATTTTCCAATTGTTTGCTTTTATAATCATTTTCGAGCTCTGTTGTAAAGTTAAAAGTTGATTTGTAGTAGTGTAGTGATAGTCACTAATATCTATAGTAATCTCCAATAATACTCCAATAATATCCCATGAAATGATCACTTAACCAAAAACGCTGCAAATTATTACACAATGGTTTATTATTTTTCTATACAGATCACTCGTCTACAAAGCCACCAACCATCCAACTTGAAGAAAAACATTGATCGCATTTCGGTCAGCTTTAATTTGAACGGAGATTAGGACTCTTTTGCGATTCACACTTGTGTTTCTGATTTATCGCACGTAAAACCCTTAAATTCTCGTAGGGAGCGAACGGTTTGTCCTACAGGGCTCTGTGTGGTCTCAAAAAATTCTAAAAATTCTATAGAATCTTAAATTGAAGGAAAAACAATACCTTTATTTCGAAATTTTTTGAGTTAGGGCGTTTGGCAAATTTTTATTCGATTTTTGGATTCTACGTACCTTGAAACGTAAACCATCAAATTTTGAGGGGGTGTTAAAGTTGTTTTTTTCTTGGTCGATTCCAAAGGTTCATTATTGAAAATAATAAACCAAAGTGCAACAGATTCTCTGATAGCCTCATGTTCTGCCCATATTCCAAATCGATTAAGATTCAGGTAGATTTTGTGGGTTGAGCCTCTCATATTCCATGAGTCAGGATTGGTCGTTGGAGTTTCATAAGACAATTTTCGTTACAATTTTTTTTTAAAGTTATCTGTTCGTCTTCTTTTCCTACTTTCACTTTTCTAATTTCACCGTCGCAGACGGTTGGCCGCCTTGGCCATACCGATCGATTTGGTTTCCTTGTTCATCACATATTACTTCACCGACAATATTTTACAATCACCAACCGCTTTTAGATTATAATGATAGAGAATATTCTCAATTGCTATCTACTTCAATACATAGAATGTTGGTGCTCAGTCTCTCGGAGACGATAGCATCAATTTACATCTACGTGATCTCCTGCCTTAACTTGAGACAATATGGTATTCACAACTGGAATTTTACAGTCTCCTCTCTTAGTATCCTAGTGTTGAGACACCTTTGAAGGGGAAGAAGTATCAGGTTCCCCGTAAAGCAGCATCGGACGCGGTGTCCAATTAGACCCCACCGAGCCCATGAGAGTATTGAGGATGCAGGTCTCGCCAGATCGTAATCACATCATGGGGCCGCTCGGCTCACTTTCTCACAATGTCCACCCTCTCCCCGCAAATCAACCATTTATCAGATTCACTTGTCCGCTACACTACACATAACCCCGTACCAAAGTCTTACCGGAATATAAAAGAGATGTCCACGTTTAGGAAATCCGTTTTGCGGTCTCAATACATAGAGAATCGACAACAACCTTGGCACTCATATTTTATTACGATGGAGACGATATCTTCTTCAATGTTGAAACCGTTTCACATGCTTCAACAAAAATTAGAATTTAACTATATGCATTACATACCTACTTTGACAAGAGCGATAAATAGCGATCCACCCGGGTACGATAGTCTTCTTCTTCTTCATGTCCTTCGCCTTCATAGGGCATAACCGACCAACAGCACAATCTGCTTCTTGTCTACGGCACAATCCACAATAGGTCTGTAGAACACAAGCCAAATCACTCTCGAAAGTTCTTCAACCACGATGTTCTCCTCCTTCCACGTCCCCGTCGGCCGATTTTCACCCCCTGCAATGATTCATAATTGTTAATAATAAATATTAATTGAATAATTAGTAATAATTTATAATAACAATTAGTAATATTTTAATTAATTATTACTAATAATTCGTACTTTTATCACGCATTACAAGTCCAAAATATTTTAGTTTCCTGCGTATCACTTTTTTTCTCTAGTCCACGCGGTACCTCCACATTAGTGTCCCTGTCAACTCATGGTATTCTAAGCAAACTACGATTTGTCCACATTTCAAATACCTGGAGTTTACTGTATGTGGCAACAGTCTACGTCCACGCCTCGAAACCATAATAAAGGATGCTGAACACATAAAACCTTTGACTCCGTAAGCGGAGAGACAATTTGAGAGTGCAATTAACATTTTCGCGAAAGAACCTCTCGCCTGTGCTATTCAACATCGAACTTGCCGAGAACTTGCCTTGTTACTGCCGAGCGAGAATCCGAGATATTATTCTGTTCATTTATACCCATCTCATCCTGCTCAACGCGTAATGATTCTGATGAATCCGTGTCACTTCTAAAAGTCACCATCCATTTCTTTTTGACCAGCTCCAAAACGCCCGAAGGCGCGAAGGAGGAGGAATTTCCATTCTGTGTGGCATGGGACGAGGATTTTTTTTTTTTTTTTTAGTGTTTGAAACTTTACCTTTTTTTATTCAGGTATCAATCTGCTTGATTCTTTTTTATAATGTGTTGTAGCAGTATCCATGAAGGTCCCATTCCAAACGGATTTTATTCTGCTTTGTTGGAAGTGTCCAACTGAGTCGTTGTTCGGTGTCAGTCCTATAATCAGTTTCAGTCCCAACTCCTCGCTACGTTCCTCCATTGATGAGAGGAGAGACTGGATCAAGACAGGTTCAAGACAGGTTTCCAACAGAACGTAAAGGACTGGCGAGATGACACACCCCTGCCACACCTCCCTCTCAATTCTTATTTCCTTCCAGATCTCTTCGTAAACAATAATTATTCCTCTTTGATTCCAGTAAAGACTCGAGACTGGATATGATGCGGATGTCTCGACCACTCAACCCTATTCGCTGGAGAATTGCGATCGTCTTGTAATGTCTCACTTTATCAAATGCTTTCAAGTAATCCAGAAAGCATGCAAACACATTGACATTGATGTACCGGCATCTCTGTCTGAATCAGTACTTAAATACTGAAAAGAGCTTTGCGATTTCCAAATCCATTCCTGAATCCAAACTGCGAATCACAGAAAATTTTGAAATTAATTACCTTCAGGAACAACTTATGAGACAACAGATTGATCGTTCTGAATCCCTTGCGGTATTTTTCACTAGTCTTCGTTGGTAACATAATAAATAAATAATAAACTTTTATGTAAGCCACTCGATTGGCATTGACTCCAACGTAAAAATTTAATTGGATCGGTCCACTTCAGTGAGAGTAAATCTTCAGAACTTTCAAACTTCTATGATAAAGGCAACGGGACCCAGTGCTTTTCCATGAAATACTTGATCACTAATTAGAATAGAAGTGTTGAATTTCATAAACAATGCCCTGTGACACTCGAAACTCAAAAAACTTTCTCCTTCTTTGAAGTCGGTCAAAAATCAGAGTACCTAATCGTAGTTGAGATCTTCTTTCTTCTGAATTTATCCCCGACCTCCATCCTTTACTGTGAGTTGTCTCTACGTTACCAAAAACTTTGACTAATAGTACGAAGCAGATTGCGATTGTTGTCAAAATTCTTAGGATATAGTCTTCCTCCATAGAAAAGTATAACAGAGGGAGGTGAGACTCGTTCAAGAAACTAAAGAGAAGCAACAACCCAAGACATTCTACCCCAGGACACCTCAAGCAGTCTTCTTCTCAGAGTCTTCTCTCTAACGTTTCAGAAGTAAGGGAAGGGTGAGTATGATGATCTTTAACCAAAAATAGGGCCTACTAAATAAAAGGAACGCATGGTTACTGTTATGAATTGTACCGATTACGCTGTTACATTGTATAAGAAGGTAGAACTTGACATAGGTGCTCAAGTACTTCTAAATCGGTACGTGGTACCTAAAATTAATTCATGACGTTTGCGGCCAAATATGTAAATATTCTGAATGATGTTTGTTTCTCATAATAAAAGAATACAATCCTGGTAGCATGAATGCTAATTAAACGGAGGAGTAATCCTCTTTTCCTCGAGCTTCCCCTTCACCGTCCCTAAGTAGTAGGGCTGAAGGCTTTCTGGTGAGAATCTTAGAGGCGACAGTGTCTACCTCCTTAACCTCTTAAGCTCTAAATGTATGCAAAGCTCTCTTTCACGATTTATGAGTATTTCCTCATCTTAACGATAACATCTCCTACCTCATTCCAACTGGAGAGTAATTTTCACAAATTGTAATAGCAACTAACTGATCCGAAATGTAGATTTGTTTCTCACTTGCCCTTAAACAGTGTAGGTATGATATTAATATGATTTATATGATTTCAATACTTCTATACACCTTCACATATACATTATTTTTGTATACTATTTTATGCTGTTTGGATACTTACATTATTTTTGTATACTGTTTCACTGAATCAATGGGATCTCGTTTTACTACTTAATATCAAAACGTGCTTCAAGAATCTTTAAGCTTGATTTCCGAACAAAAATTTACTCTTCAGTGCCAATCTTAAAGCTACATAAGTTGATGAAGAGAAGTAAGTTATTGATATCAGGACATTGAAATCAAAGTTCGGATGAGGTAGTTGGCTCCATATACCATTTATAAAATCGATATTTATGGCATGGCTCACCCCTCGAGCGTAAGTCTTTTCGAACTTCTTGCCAGGATTTTGATGTAGACGGTTGTAGGTGGGCTCATGTTCCCGTAAGACTGAGCGCCTATTTGTCAAGAATCCGCAGCCTCCCTTTTTCCCCCTTCGGAAAGGAAAAGGGGATTTATCTCTCGGGCTTTATCCCATCTCCAACTACGACGAGCCTCCTGATAAAATTATCTATAAGTTATGGATCGAAGGCTCGAAGGAAAAGCATTAGGTTTTATATGTTGGAGGGGGACTGAGTAGATTCTTTCTTGTCCCCACACAACACCGTCCCCGTTTTCGTCCTCTCATAAGAGCTGGAGAGAATCTGTTATATTTTAGGGCTTTCCAGAATCCCGACAGACTAAATTTGGCAGACAGTTTGTAAATGAATTCCCACATTCCTACAACCACAGAGTACCCAGTTCTTCAATAAACATTCTACATTACCTACGACGTAAATTAACGAAAATTAAAATTAACGAAATTAACGAAAATTAATCAATTATCTTAACGACATGATATGAAATTTTCGGCTCTATAGTATTCCATCTGCTCTAATCTACATTAAAAATAGCTAGCTAAAACGTTGTTTACATTTATTGTAGTTTAAGAAATGTACTGGGGGAAAATCTCATAACGATTTTCAAAGAAATGTTTTAACTGATTTCAGTCATTTCTGAACTATGGACATTCTACTTCCTTTTGGATTTTGGTAGAAAAGTACACCAATTAGATGTCAAACTCAGTTTTACGAGGCGTGTTCATTTCCAGGGAAAACCCCTCCGAATACCTTCGTTTTTCCCCTGAAATCGACGTTTATTCAAACGTCAGTTTCTCTACCTGATTGCCCAGCAAACTTTTAAAAATTATACTGTTGGAAAGGGGAGACCTTGAGCTAGGTTTTGCAGTAAAGGTGAACGAAAAACTATCCAGCAATGTGACACAGCTGGTTTTAAAAATCGGAGTTTCTCATACTCGAGGAAATTTTATGTACGAGTACATCAAATACTTTCAGGAAGAATGGGAATTTAACGCTCTTTCCAACGGCATCCTCAGATTTAAACTTGCTGAATTAATAATTATGATAGTTACAGTCTTTCCAGCGATACTAGGTCAAAATCACGGAAAAAAATCTCGAATGTCGAATAAATAGGATTTTGAGATAAGTAAAAAGTATTTATAACATAGACATTTTTGATGAAATTTAGTTGTAGAATCACCCCTTGAGGTAGTGACTATATTATCTGATACACCCTGTAGAGTCGTTTGAATTTCGAATTATTCTGTTATTATCTCTTTTCGAAAGAAAATTTGTACCTAGCAGTTTTCCGTACTGCCACTCGAATGCGTGAATGTGCGGCGAATGCAAATGACGGTTAGTGCGGCGTCTCCTTGCTTGTCTCGTCTAAGAGGCAGAGAGGATAACCTATCTTCTGGTAAGTGCACTATCCATTACATTTTGGTTTCCATTGATACCCAAAATCCATTTTCATTTCCCACATCAGCCTAATCAAAATCCGATTTGTTATTGAATGTATCAGATTCATATCAATACATGATTAGTTGATAAATAACTGTAAATAATTTGAATGATGGGTAGAAATACGAGCTGATTTTCCCTTCCAACTCTGAAGTTAGAATGGAAAAAATAATTAAATCCTGACAACCTTTATATTGAGTGTGACTGTTGACTATTTAACGGTCTACTGTACCTTTAACGTGATGTTTACAAATTAAATTTATGGAACGTTTAAACATCGTATAACAGGTAGAATAATGGAAATAGCCTCCCAAGATGCGCCTTCCCCTCAGGGGAGGCTATAAAGACGCTATGCTCGTGAACAGACCGAGATTAGGCACCTAAACAAACACACTACACTGACCACCGGTGATTATAAGGTTCAGCTCAGATAAGCCCCCAGAAGGGTGGCCTCCCTTGGACACACATCGTATAACCCGTCGAGCTTCCCTATCTAAACGCTTGTGGGTCCGCTCTTGACCAAACCCAAACCACTGCAAACCTTCACCACCTTTCCACCCCCCACTCTAAACACGGTTTCCCGGGCGATCCCTTCCACTTTTGCTTTCGACCCCAGAGAATTTTTCCCTAATCTCCTCGCTTCCCCCAATTTGACCTTAATTGCCTCGATTAAAAATAATGGGGCTATAATTTTATTCGGTTCATGCACACCTTTACTAGAAGTCACCCAATCTCATACACTGTCCCCTTTTTTGCCTCGTTTTATTCCATTTTCACCACATCTACCCAGACTTTTAGCGCTTAGGGGAAACGTTCCGAATAACCAAGTTTTAGACCTGCACGAAACAATGAATCATACAATTCAACCAAATCCAATAATAGGATTCAAGAGTGTACTTACCTAGAACAGTAAAGCCCGTTTTCAAACAATGTACACATTATTAATTTATAAACCATGGGATATAAGTAGAGTGGAAATACTATGCAACTATCATTCGAAAACATTTCAGAGCAAGATCTGAAATGTTGGATGTAAATTTCAGGTGGTGGAGAAAGGGGATAATAAATTTCTGTTCGATGTGTAATTTAAAGGAAGAGGAGACCACATTTCATTTTTTAGCAACCTGTCCAGAATTGAGGGAGTTTCGACAAATATATCTAAAGAGTCCGCGATTGTCGATACAAGATCTAATTGAAATTTTGAATGGTAGTGATCTGTTGATGGCCCTGGTGTAGTACGTCAAAAAAGCTGGAAGTTATAGGAAATTCTTAGTAAACAAGTTCAACTACTCAGACGATGGATAGAGGATATTTCATAGAGATGGACCTATAGAGCTCTCAAATTTGTGGTTAAGAGAATCGCCGAGGATTGGTGGGAAGGAAATGAACGATAAAGAAAATGGTAGGTCGTATTAATTATTTTAAAAAGTGTTACTTAAACTGGTGGCAGGGAAGAAAATGGTACAGTGATGAAAAAATAAAAAATAAGATAGCATGTATTTATAAAAAATATAAGAATACAAAAGTTGAACTTATAGGTTACTGTTTTGGATTTGTTATTTGTTGAGCTGCTATTTATTTATCAGAATTTGATAGTAGGTATTTGTTATTTGTGCTTAGAAACAAGATATAGCTTATAGAGAAATAAATTATCAAAAATTAACAATAATATTGTAATTAATATTAATATAATGACATTAATATTAATATTAATTAATATTATTAATATTAATATTAATATTAATAATATTAATTAATATTAATAATAATAATATTATTATTAATTAACCGTGCAATTTCCTGCGACAATCGAAAGATTAAGCAGTATGAGCCTTCACTATAACACATATATGTTGCAATATGTATGTTTTTCTTGTGTTAATAAACGCTTGAACTCTCTCTCTCTCTCTCTTTCGAAAACAAAGTTCCAATCTAAATTTTTCTAATTTAATGAAAATGCCCAAATTCCTAATAAATAATTCAGAATTAAATAATAGGGAATTTAGGATGAAACGGCCCAAACCGTTGTCGCTCTGTAGCCTTTGAAGCCTTGGGACAGTACCGATGCCCAGTGATAGAGGAGAAGGACACAGCAAGGCACTTGGGGTGATCGTGATCTTGAGCTGTCGTGGGCTCCGCATCTGGCTTTTCTGAAAAATGATGTATGAGCTCGTGCAGTAAGGGAGAAATACTGACGATGGATCGTACAGATATGCATAAAATTTCGTTAAAGTTGATGACATTGAGAAAATGGATATTCTTCCATGCAAGGAATTCTACTACTGTAGGTACAGCAAATCAGTTTGGAAATGAGGTACTGTACTCGAATACGAAAGAAGTTAGAGGGAAGAGAACAAGAAAGGAATGTACACCCCACAGTGACGACTACGACGATAGAAGTAGACAGCCAACCTACCTTCATGTAAGTTTGGAATTATCTGATACATCATACCACGAAGACTTTTCAAAAGAGAAAGAGAAACAGAAATTCAAGACCTACCTCCAGAAAAATGGGACTCCATGTATCAATATGTTGGCAGGTAGAGCCAACACAATCACTTAAAAAACCAGGTAACATTTAAAAAAAATTAAGAAACCACTGGAAATTTCAAGATAATAAAACGTCTGCCAAGTGGGTATGGCACACAGCTTCCTCGTATCCATAAACCGATTGTCTACATGATCCGATCCATAGTGGATCGGAAAACATCAATCTCTATGCAAATACACACTACTTGCACTACCTTCATAGGAGACCATTTACACATCACGATCTCTGAAAGTTTCATCGAAGTCGGACGGAAAATGTAGATGTTATGGCAGTTAGAACGTTTTTACGATTACGTATCCGCAGAATCTACTATATTCCGGGGAGAATGATTTTCATTTGGGACCTTCTTTACGACAACCCATACAAGAATTTCACAGACAGACAGACACGGAACCAATATTGGTCAAAAAGGTCTGAAAAACGCGAGTGGAATATACTAATTTTGATGAATATTTTTTTCACCCTTAAAAAGAGAAAACAACCTTGGTTGAAGTAATACCTATAACAAACAAAGGATCATTATTGAAAATAATAAACCAAAATTATTGTAAAATGGAAATCCATTTAGTTTTATATATCATTTGAACAAAAATGCTTTTAAAGGATTAATGTTTTTTCTTTCTCATTTTGTTAGAAACAGTTTTTTTTTTTTTTTTCATTCCAGACGTGTCTATCCAAAGACTGAAAAGTTACATACCACCAACCAAGGCCCACGCGACCCTAGGTAACACCAAAATGTACCATATCCCATTAAGGACCACGGTTGCCATATGGTAACCGCGTGAGCAGGAGGGTTTAAACGGGTATTGGCTCGTTCACGAACTGCTAAGAGGGTGGAGATGAGGTGGATTCTCTTCAGTAATACCTACATGAAGTTTTGAAATTATTATTCAGTGCCGTTGGTAGATTGTGCTCACGTTGTACGGATTTGAAAAAGCTGACATTCAGGAGGAGCTTCAGACGCTACTAGAGTGAGTACTGTCTACACTCGATAGAATACTTTTAGTAAGTCAGTATCTCGTTTATGTCTCCTTGATGAATGTAGCGAAAAGTTAAAAATCGCGAATACGTAATTTTTGAAGGTTAGGGGGGGATAAGAGGTGCATTTTGACTTTCCCTCTTTTGTGGTCCCTAAGAGTACTTTTTTCTCAAATTTCTTTTTTTTTCTCAGTTGATTTTCGTTGAATTTTATGAGGAAATATAACGAGTCAATGGGTGGCACTGACTTGATGGACAACGGATTGTGCTGTTACCGAATTGGGATAAGAAGGAAAAAATGGTGGTGGCCTATTTTCACCTGGATTTTGGACGTCCTTAAGGCAATCGCCAGGATCACTTACAAGCGGTACCACCCAATCTCACAATTGGACTTCCGGATAAATGTTGTCAACTCCTACTTGAAAATTTACGGAACAAGAAATATACTTCAGGGCCGAAATTCGACGTCTATCGAGTCAAACTCTAGTACTCCATGATGCGGGGTTCGGCAAAAAGAGCCATTATGTTTGTTCCACTGACGACGGAAAGAAAAAGAAGTGCGCGGGTTAAAACTGTGCCTCTATTATGAGGACCATGTGTTAAAAAAAGCCAGGTGGGACTTAGCATTCCCTGCTTTACTAAATTCCATACTCCTCAAGCATAGGGAGTGCCCTATTCCCATATGGCATGTGTGAATTTACGTTCCTATGAGAAAACTGTGATAGTTTTGAATAGCATACCTACATAAGCCTAGACAATTGCTTTTCTGTGATGTCCTGAATAAAGACTACTTACTGAAAAATGAAAGTTTAGGTTGTTTTCGCCATTTGACTAAATCGGCTGCACACTTTCAATTTTTTGCCAAAAATTTTCTTTTGAGGACCACGGTTGCCATATGGCAACCCTCCGAAAAACGGTTAAAATGGACAAGAAAAATTATTTTTGCATTTTTCCCACGTTCTATGGTACCTATAGAGGTAAAGTGCTCAACGATTTGAAAAAAAAATCGGAGAAAAAATAATCTGGTCCTTAATGGGATATTTTCAAATATGAACAATATAAAGAAAATTTACAATTGTAATTGTAGTAGGTGTGGCATATAGCTTTGTCGTATCCATACACCGATGAGTTTGGCTCCAATGAAATTGATGAGGTACCACCAGAATCGGAGGAAAATTTAGGACATCTGGCGTGCGGCAAGGATTTTGCGTTTGCGCATGTGTAGTACCTACCAATGAATTGATGATGATGGAACTCGTTTAGAACAATAATTAAAATGCTCTACTACCTTGCAAATTTAAGCGTAACTGGATAGTTAGTGTGAAAAAGAGGTTTAGAGGACAAAAGTTATGTTTGCGCAAGCTTAGAAGCTACCATCGATCTAAGAGCCAAGACATTTCTAACAAACCATCTAAGATCCTTCAACCTACCATACGATCAATTCTCAAGATTTTTTTCGTCGTAATGTAATCCAAAACATTAGAACAATCTTTCCAAAAATACAATCATTGTTCTTGAATCGGTCAAAAAGAGTCCCATCCTTCTCACAAATACACTTATACCTAATAGCAATTTGCTGAAAGTCAGAATGGGCGTAAAGATCTCACCTTACTACGCATAAAGCGATGGAAGCTTGAGATTTTCAGCACGTCTACAGGCAATCATCACTGATTCGAGCCCCCTGGTTTCAATTTGCACGGATTATTTCACACAACTTTCTCTGTGAATATAAATAAGATGAATCGATAATCAATTCCGCAATATTCCCTCTAGTTCGTACACGACTAGATTGACAACACGGATTTTCATAACAGTAATAATTTCAGAACCTCTACTCAGCTTTCAGCTAACTTTTTAGACTTATCTCAATTGACTCAACTACTCCCAATTTTTCAAAATCTTAAAGTAATAGCTTCATCTTATTCATGACATGATTGTAAAGATGATACTATACTTGAAACAATTAACGATACATTGGAATGCTCGTTGGTGGCTAGTGAGCGTTTGAATGTGTTTATGCTCAATGTAAATAATTAATCTGACACATATGAAATTCATATGGGATCATCCGCAATAACATTGTTATCTGAAAGTTATGAGAGTCTTCTTAACGAAATATGGTTGCTACACATGTTCAACCAAGTGAAATGAATCCAGAATTGGAGAAAAGGGGCACCATTCGATCAGAAGAATTGAGAACAGGCCAAGTACCGTCAGTACAGATTGATTCCCAATTCAAACTCAAGTTTCGTAATTATTCAACCTGCTCTCAAGTTCTTAAAGTTAATGCTAAACGTTACAGGTAGAGGTTTCGATTGTCAACCCCTATTTTGGTGTATTATTTTCAATTATGAACTTTTGGAATCGACCAAGAAAAGAAAATTTTTAACACCCCCTCAAAATTTGTTGGTTTACGTTTCAAGGTACGTAGAATCCAAAAACCGAATAAAAATTTGCTATGTATTTGCTATGTAATTAGCGTTGACCGATTTTGATGAAATTTGCCATGTAGGCCCCATTTAGGGTCTAGTTGCGTCCCGAAGATTTTGGTTGATGTAGGTAACTTTTAAGAGTTGAAAAATAAGGTTTGAAATTTTGAAAACGCCCTAAGTCAAAAAATTTTGACATAAAGGTATTGTTTTTCCATCAATTTAAGATAGTATAGAATTTTTAGAATTTTTTGAGGACACGCGGAGCCCTGTAGGACAAACCGTTCAATTCCTACGTGAATTTGAGGGTTGGACTTACGAGAAATCAGAAACACGAGTGTGAATCACCAAATAGGCCTAATCCCCGTTCAAATGTTAGCTGACCGAAGTACGATCGATGTTTTTCTTCATGTTGGTTGGTGGTAACAATGGCAAAGCCGTGTTCTTTACAGACGAGTGATCTATATAGAGAAATAATAAACCTTTGTGTAATAATTTGCAGCGTTTTTCAACACTTTTTCCCCCCGAAAGCTTATAGCGCAACCAGACACCAATTTGCACCCATACACCAAATTTCATTAATTGTTTTCAGAAGAGAATAACTTGTTTTAATACGATATATCAGCTCAAAACGTCATTTTGAACACACAAAAAAACAGTAAATTTTAATTTGGAGGAAGGAGGTAACTATGATTTTGAAGGTTCACGGTATTTTCACCTTATATTTGTTAGGAAATATTCAGCCAAAAATTCATCACCGTACTCTCCACAGAAAAGGTTAAAACCCATTTCCAATTTCAAAAAGAAGCGCGGTAGTGTTGCTTGAATAAGTGTTAATTTTACTTTAAATGGATAGCACAGGGCCAGATGCTTGCATACAAATAGAGGAGGTTGCATAGATAAATTGTGTGGTAGAAGGTTGATGAAGGTTGGTGTAAGGGTGTGTTTATGTGCGGTGGTCTGATTGGATTGCATTTAGAGGGTAATACAGCGGAAGGGACGCGGATGGGTCCCAGGGGTTGAGTCGCCTTAATGACGACATGGGGACCTCCTTCGATTGAGAAAAGGGGGTGGACAAGTCAGAAAGCCACCCTTATTGTCCTTAGGGTCTAGTGATAGCGTTGGGAAGGCTAATACAGTGTTATCTTCCACCCTTGGCGAGTTTCTTTGGTAGTGGGTTTCTTTTCTCGAGCTCAATCTTCACCAATCAGACCTAATCGGGGACCCGTGTGCACTATTGCACTTGGCACTTGAAATCTAAGTGTGAGGATGTGTATAAAATTTGTATAAGAAACCAAGCTAAATATATCCCAATACCTATAACATTAGGTATCCTCCTTAGGTAAATTTGTATAAGAAACCAAGCTAAATATATCCCAATACCTATAACATTAGGTTCCTCCTTACGGAGGAATTGAAATGAATATGAATCTAAGCACTGAACAAAGAGATCGTTTACGTTAATGTGTCTCAAACCTCATTTTATATCATATCACATTAGTATTAATTATTGACAAAATAGGCTCTCCTTTAAAGATATCCTGTTGAGTCAGGATGGTATGTCCCTTCTTCTGTAAGGAGTAGATTATTCCAATGAACCGGGTTCAATCTGCTGCGCGGATTTTCTTCATCGCCGCAATAAATCTAAGCATCCCAGATAAATAGCAATAAATTAAGTTAAATTAAAAAGCCAACATCATTTAGGAGCATTGGTACGTTAAATACTGTTAAGGTACACACCAATTTGGAGCTTGTCGACCACAAATAGTCTGCGTAATTTATAGTTGTCGGCGCAAGGCAAAATGTCAAATAAGCCGTAAGCCATCCTCAACAATATTTTGTAGTTATATCTGAAATATAACAACGAATGTTTAACGCCATCAGTAACTAACTAGTAGTTAGTTCAATGTTTTTATTCGCACGTTCAGTTGGACAACATTCGGGTAGAACCCCAATGAGAACAACCACTTCGAATCAATATTGATCCAAACTGATATCAGGAAGAACAAAGGTAATGTGGGCAATAAAGGAGGAGATAGCTGCTTGATGAATGCTGAGATACCCGCATCACCTCCTTGCTCTAACTACCTCATGCCCTCATTCTTAAACCCACTTTATACACCTTTATAAACAACCCGCCGTTTCTTTCGAACTAGTAGCAAGATAGAACTTCGAGCCTTCCTGGAATGCAGGATCTTACTCATTAGTGGTGCAAAAAAAGGCTGCCACTTCAAGCAGTTTCTGGCGTTACATATGTGAAGGAATCCGAAATTTTAAGGCAGATTTTTTGCGATTTTTCAAAAAATGACAGAGTGTAATTTTTGTCTCAGAATGACAAAAAACCCATCTAAGTAAAAGAGATATTTTTCTACATTGAAGTTCCCACTTGGTAGACGGAGAGTTAACTGACGAGGAGCAGTGGAGAGACCGACACCTCTGGCATCAGGTATTACAAATGATGGGTCAGAGCTTTTACGATTTCACCCATTGTACGATTGTTAGAAACCATTAAGCTTTGATTTTGTCTGCCAAAGTTCTGAATACATGATATCCCTTGGTTATGGTATTAAAAAAAAATGTGCAAAACACAAACGGTGGATACAGCTTTCGTACAAGTACGCAACCACGAGAGACATTTTATGTCTTATGTTTAGTAAATTGAGAGCTTTCCAATGAGTGGTGAACGATTTTTGTGGGGTGGAAAATGAGGAAGTTAGTTTTCCCTAGGAACGATTGGTTGTACGTGAAAATCATCAGAAATTTCCGCGTAACGCTCCCCTCATAACGCTCCCCGCGTAACAAATCCCGCGTAACGATTTTTTATTTATGAAGACATAAATTTAATTTAGATTCATAAATTTAGATTTATGAAAGACATAAAATGTCAAAAACCTCATGCAAATTTCAGTCTACGCGTACAGTCTCAATTCTTCGTTATTTGACATTTTCATGTCTTTGCTTTGGCACATGAACTGAAAAATCGTCACGAAAACTAAGAAAATCTTGCTCACGCGACCAATCAATAAAATAGACTCACTGTGTTGCGTAGAGAACAATCAACAACCTTACATTTTGCTTTGGCACATGAACTGAAAAATCGTCACGAAAACTTTGATGCTTGGGTAACTAACAACCTTACTTCACTACCTTGCTGTGTAATGGTTGACATGAAAATGTCACAATGTGTTGAAGACTCGTATGCAAGCATTTAAAATTGATTTTATGATTTCGAAACGAGTGTGAAGCGTTTATTTCTTTCTAATGGACTTTTTTTTTCAAATAAATTACATACATCAATACCCAAAAGTTAAAGTCTTAAGGTTGCTGAGGAGGCTCAGTTTATAACCTTGTCGAATGCTCTGTCGAAAATAAGAAATTCTAAGCTGACTTGAAAATAATCAACTCGAACCAAATTCAAACTATCGTTTACTTCTGAAATCTTGGATTCAGGAACTAAGGTTTCCAAAAACCAAATCTATCTTTGATAGAGCCTAAAACGAACCCTTAACAATCAAGACCTCTGGAGAAGCACAAAAGACCACAAGATTACCAGTGAAACAGTGAATTTAATAGCTCTGGTCGATACAAACTAATGGGTTGTAACCTCTTTCAAGACTTAAGTGAATTAGGATTAATTTTTCTAATTTGAAACATTACCCCGGTAATGTTCTTAGAACGTGGGAAAAAACCCGTATGCCAAGTTGGATGGGGAGTGTAGCGTCCCCACATAAAACAACGTGGACTATTACAATTATTTGTGGCCTAAAAATTCTTCATTATAATATTGAGTAGTCTTACTACTGATTCCCCTGAGACGACAAATAGTGAAGTTGTTCGCAAATATATTCATTGTTTTCTACTTTTTCACAAGTACCGTAGCTCCTACTGATCAGGAATTGGCCTCAGACAGACTAACTGATTGACGTGGAACCACAGTTGTCCAAAAAGGTCTGGAATTCAAAACGCGTGTGGAAGTTTCGATTTTAAGGACCAGTATTTTGGTAGGTATATGTTTGAAAAATGAATTGATTAAATACAGACCCAGACAAATCCTTTTGCTGATCACATTATCAGAATGAAAGAAATTAGAATCAATGAGAAAAGAAAGAACAGGGAGGAACCAGAGGGGATGCCTACTTGACCCATAGGGCCATCCAGATAATAGAGGTGTAGCGGGGACTTAGGCACGCCTCATCAACAATCAATACCTTCCGCTTCCTCGCGACGCAAACAAAGGGCTTCCAAGATAGGACACAGCTAGGAGCAGGGCTCTTTTGTAAAAGAGCGAAGGATACAAATGACATGCTCTTCCAAACGTTATAGTACCTATCTTTAAAGAATACTGCCCTTCACTTATCATCCAAGTTTGACACTAAAGTGGGTTCCATTATGAACTTCTGGCCCATAAAATTCAAAGAGAGCTATGTAAAACGCAAAAATTAATGTCATTTCCTTCGTTTTCCTTCGTTTTTAATTGAATTTTTCAGGGATTATGCTCTGAATGGTCAGTTGAAAATTCCATCCAAGCTCCTAGATTGATGATACATTGAAATTCAAGAGAAAATTAAAACTTTCCAAACATTAATTTCACATTATTTGTACTAATTATTTCACGTAAACATTTAGATCAAGCAAAAAACTTTGATGGCTCACGTTTCAAGGTGAGAGAGGTGGTAGAGTCCGAAAATTGAATTAAAACATTTCCGTACGTCCGCCGTACGCCTCACTTTCCTTTTTTACCATCGATCGATTTTGATGATCGAATTTGGTACATGGACTCCATTTGGGATCTAGTTGTGCCCCGAAACTTTAAGATACTGTCAGTCACTTCTAAGGGGTGATAAACAGGGGTCGCAAATTTTCAAAATTCAAGTTTTTACTTCAAACTTCTCAAAAAATACTTTATTTGTCTCTTCGGACTCATCGAGTACCCAGACGTAAATTGTTCATTTTTTCAATTTTTAGTAAAAGCATGCTACCAAACTTTATGCAGAGGGTAGGTACAGGGTAGTCTTTTTCTTTGAAAAATCGCTAATTAACAGGTAAGTATAATAGGTAATAGTTACCAGGACCATAATTGGCGAACGAATGAAGGAGTCGTGATGAAGTACTTCCTCCATTGAAGAGATGGATTAAGGTAGGCAGTCAACTTGAAGAATTTATCAGTATTCGGTTTAGAGATTTTCCAAAGTGGATGAAAGGTGGGTGGCGGAGAGGGCTGTAAGGAAAAAAGGAGATAAAAAGTTTTGGGGAAGGGAACAAGGTCTGTTCAATGAAGCAAACTCCCGGGTGTTGATCGAATGAGAGGCATCTATGCTCAATTGAGTCCTGCCGGGGGCTCCCGCAGAAGGAGAGTGAGAAGAGAGCATTAGTGTAATGTTGATCGCTTAATCAGTGAACGGAGGAAGGGAAAAGTCTTCCCCCCACAGCTTCAGGAGACAAAAGGCAAAAGCTCTGGTGAATCGTCAATCGATCGGTCGCCGCCTTCCGCCACGGATAGGAAATAATTGAAGGGAAACGCAGCGCTCCCCACCGGGAGATTCTGGTTGACGGGCGCTTCGCGGGAAAAGGAGATTTTGGAGGTTGGAGTCAGCGAATTCCTCGTGTCGATTCCGCAATCAAGGATGACGATTTGTGTCGGAAATGAAATTTTAGACATTGCACATTGAATTAGGTTTTCAGGCACACTTTTGGTTTATTATTTTCAATAACAAACGTCTGGAATCGAGTAGGAAAAATAATAACCCCCCTCGAATTTGATGGTTTAAATTTCAAATTACATAGAATTCAAGAATGAAAATTGCTCATGTACCTGGAAAACCTCGTAAGTCCAAAGTGGTCAACTTCATAAAAATGATCCGAGTGTGTTTGAGGCGAGCAATCGACTATCATATGACACAGCATTGATCGATTGAAGGATTCAATAGCTTCATCATTTTGAATAGAGAGAATTACTTATATGAGGCCGATTTTAAGACATACGAGTTTTTCCTCATACCCAACAGCGGACTTACAAGGTTTTCTGCTTAGGTTTCTGCAGGACTACTGAGGTTAAAACTACAAACTGCTCTATCGAATTTTTTTAAATCATTTTTCAACACGTGTTTTACACAATGTTTCAATCTATATTGATATTGTGGGGATCAAAACTTGGTTGGCCCTTCAAAGTGATCACATACCGCACTACCCCTTTACAATTTTTTAAAAGCAAGGAAGCAAAAATATTTAAAGTTAGTGCATTTTTATTTAGTGAGAACTAGGCAAAAAAGTCTTTAGGTAAGTGCCTATTATTTAGTTACCAACTAGGTAACGCCAGCTTCAAATGACGACTACAGTCAGGGTATAACTCTTAAATCAGATTATATCAATCACTGTCTACTTAATTCACCAGCGTATTTTCATCAGTCATAGACCATAATAATGGCATCGGGTGTAATAATAATAACAGTGGAGATTAAGAAAAATTGATATAAAAAAGATCTCAGAAAGACATTTTTAAACAACTAAATTGTCCAAATCCTCATACAACTGGTTATTCTCTTCAAGAAACAAAAAGAAGAGGTCTGCTGATTGTAAGAATTCATGATCACTCTGGAGGTCCTATAGTCTTCGTTCACCTTGCACAAATAATGCGTGGGTAAAGCTTGTAAGTCTGCCACTGTCGCCGACAGTAGTTATGATTGTTATAATTTGTTTACACTAGTTCTATAAAAATTCGTTGTTCTGTAAATCTTGCACGAGAAATATAGTTCTTCTTCATCTCTTCTAAAATTGTGATTTATCACTATTTCGTCAGTGACATAAAGTGGTCCTTCGGATTTTTGAATCAGTGCTTTGGTAAGGTGGTTGAAAAGCGAGGAATATGGCTTCGACTTCAAGGGAAATCCCATCGGGAGGAAATGCTGTCATGGATGACAGAAGGGAATTGACTTTACGAAGTCGTGTCGTCAATATTGGGACTTCGACCACCCCCGAGAGGGTTCTAGAGAACATTGGAGCCGACAGACAGTCAGACAGGTCCAGTAGGCGTACAGGGCGCTTGTCCTCAAGCACGTCAACAGTAAGAAGAAGAGATGTAGAGCAGCTGCGGCTAGAACTCCTACAAGAAGAAGAGAAAGAGGCGATGGAACGCCAGGTGAGGCAAGCTGATCGAGAGAGACGGCTCAGAGCATTGGAGCTTGCGATATCAAATGGTAGTAAGGGATCCCGTACTCGTGCATCCATAGGTCAACAATCTGATGCAAGTAGCGTAGGAAGTAATGAAAGGGTGATGAGTTGGGTTGAAGAAAGTAAAAGAAATCTCAATTTAAATCTCGGTAGCGGTCGAGTTGTGAGTCAAACGCAATTTCAACACCAATCACGACCTCCTCTGGGTAATGAGGTATCTATAGATGAACTGAAGGGTTGGATTGCGAGAAAAAACACAACTTTCGAGCTTCCCAATTTCGATGGAGACCCAGCCCAGTGGCGTCACAATACGCTGCTGCATCCGAGAACTGCCCATACTGTAGCAACCTTGCAGGAGACAGAGAAGGAACAAAGTGAGGACGAGGATGGAGACGCTGGTGAGGAGGCAACCTCTCAGGACAATGTAATGACTGCTGTCAACATTGAAAAAGAAAGACGTCTCCTACTCCGAACAGTCGCAGTAAAACTACATAACCCTCGAAACACTGTCGAAACCTATGCCTTTCTAGATAGTGGATCAACGGTTACAACGGATCAGAAGAAGGAGAAGGGTTTATCAACTGAGGATGAGCGAGCAGTAGCCATGTTCGAATCCACAATGAAAAGTGTAGAAGAGAAGTGGAAAACAGGGAAATCAGAGAAACCCTCACCTGTGAGATGGGGAATGGGTCTAACACGATTTCACGATGTAAACTTCAGTAAACCGAAGAATCTTCGAACCTGTGTCGACTTATCAGGAAGAGTAAATGGAATTAGCCTGATCAAATGGGATCTGGGAATTGGAGACAAGCCAGGCAAGGACCGAGGAAAATGGATGCAGAGGGTACTAGCATCAATAACTATTTCAAGTACTCGGTGTTACGATAAGAACTTAGCTATAGCAAGAGGCATCGAACTGAATGTTATGGGTACTGCGCATCAACGTGCATATGCGGTATTGTCACACATTCGCACAGTTATGACCAAAGAGACGTACGTCGAGCTGTATGTCTTCAAAGCCGAAGTAGCTCTAGTCAGGCAGCTGTCCATCCCTTGTTTGGAACTCCAAAGAATGAGGCTAGGTAAACACATACTCGATGGATCGCGGGCGGCATGGACATGGGTTCCTCCCAAGGAGAACTGGGCAGATGAAGCTACTCGTATGGCAAAGATTGTTAAACTAAATGGATCTGAGTGGTGGTTTGCAAGCCAAGCACTTAGGTGGGAAGTAATGATGGGAATTTGGTCGGACGTCACCAGGTTTTCCCAATGGATACTCATCATTCGCGCTACAGATTGGGTAGCCCGAATCGCTAAGTTCCTTCGCTACCGAGATGAAAGCATGAAGAAGGAGCTGGAGGCTGAGGAGCAGCAGGCTACTGTGCTGCAATGGTTGTATAAAACACAGAGAGTTACGCTTTATGAGAAATGTCCTCTTTTAGGACATCGAAACCACTTCCCTACTCAAAAGGTGCCAAGGAATCTTGGTGGCAACCATACCAGGCGAAGACGTACGAGTGAGGTCAGCAGACATCAGAACTGACACAAACCACCTACAGCAGTTAAGAGTGAGGATGCGGAAAAGAGAAGTAATTATCTGAAGCTTACACGCGGCCCGGAGGAATGTCGCCGACAGTAGTTATGATTGTTATAATTTGTTTACACTAGTTCTATAAAAGTTCGTTGTTCTGTAAATCTTGCACGAGAAATATAGTTCTTCTTCATCTCTTCTAAAATTGTGATTTATCACTATTTCGTCAGTGACAGCCACATTCTCCAATGCAAAGAGAGCATGGAATGGAATTCCTTGTAAATCTGTTCCTATGCATTTTTTTCGTTCCTTCACCCAAACTCCACGTTACTTAACGCATAGCCTCCATGGATTCTATAAAATAGTCTATTTCAATCTAATAAAAAATACATAAATAGTAGTATAACAATGAACAATTCTTACTTTTTGCGAATCCAGCGGAGAGCAACTATAACACCTTCCTCAATGGCGGAACACAGACTTACAAGGTCTTTGTACCAATCTGGAAGGACCTGCGATATACATGGTTTTTTTCCAGCTGTTTGCGGAAAAACGGTTTGGTTTTCACACAAGAGGTTTAACGAGGGATCGCAGACACACTTCCTCTATCAGAATATTTCCTTAACAGACTTACAAGGTTTTTGGTCTTACTATGTTTTCCAGGTATATGAGCAAAATATTTCTGTCCGTCTGCCTTACGTCTCTCTTCACCCAGTTTTGGTTCAATTTGTTATATGGGCTCCCTTTGGGGACTAGTGAGTCACTTCTTGCTGGTGAAAGCTTGGATTGAAATTTTTAAACGTTCTATTGCAATTTATATTGAAAACTCTCCGTATAAAAGTAATACCTTTTCATTTTTCAAAATAGCTACGATTTTTTAGAATTGAACGAGACCATCCTAATCTCAGTAGGACCAACCGTTCGCTTCCTATGAGGATAAATTATTAGGTCTAAATAAATGTATTAAAATTTTCACTGATTGTGTGTTTTTGAGACAAGAGACGCTCTCTTATCAATTTCATTGTGATCAGAACATTTGTAGCCATTTCGCATGGGCCTATATGAAATCCTTAATAAGCGTACTTAACTTCCGCAGTTTCGTGACCTCCTTACCTACCTCATCACCAACAGATTTTTGCCCTACCTCGAGAACCACTTGTTCCTAGAGTGACGTTTGAGGGTCATCCTCTCTTCGTCTCGCCTACCTGTTCTCTATCAAACTCAATATCACAGGAGTATTTTTGTTAATTAAGTAGCTACTATATTGGTTTATTATTTTCAATAATAAACCCTTGGAATCGACCGGGAGAAAAAGTGAACCCTTCCTCGCCGCACGTGACACTTTCCGTCACCAAGGACCGATTATGATGAAATTTGGTATATGGGCGCCATTGGGGGTCTAGTTACGCCCCAAAGCTTGTGGTTGATGAGTCACTTGACAAAATAAGGGCAGATATTTTCAAAACGCCCTAGCTCAAAAACTCTCGATATATTTAAAGACATTGTTTTTCACCAATTTAAAATAGCATTGGATTTTTAGAATCGAATGAAACCACGCAGAGCTCTGTTGGGCAACCCGTACTTTCCCTGTGCAAATTCAAGGGGGAAGAAAATTCAGAACATGAGTGTGAATCGCTAAAGATGCCTAATTTCCGTTCAAATTTTAGCTGACCAAAATGCGATTGTTGTTTGTTTCTATGATTCTCTAGTCAGTTTTGCGTCCTCAACAACCAGTAATCGGATTCCTTAATGAAACTCTTTATTTCTTCGAATTGAAAGGGTGAAGCCTTAATTTCTTCGAAATAAACTTGATTGTGAAGTGAAAATATGGTCAGTACGAAGTGACAATGGCAAAGCTGTGTTCTTTGCTGGCGAGTGATCTATGCAGAAAAATAATAATATTGAAATAATTTGATCTTTACAGAAAAAAAATTTACCGTTGTGCAGCGTTTTTTCTAACTTTTCTTTTTTCAAATTCTAAGTTATGTTCTTTAAACATTATAATTTTACTTGGATCAGAAATCTGAAAAGGGTACAGGACTCATGTAAGTTGAGAGGAGTTTATCTAAAGACTAATTGACCAACGGAAAAACCTTGTTCTTCGTAGATGGATGATCTATAGTCAATGTCAATAGTTAATTGTTGTGTAAGAATTCGCAAAGTTTTTATTCAGGTTTCTGTGGACCGATATTTGATCCGATACCACCTTTCAACTAGTTTCATCCTTGACGGCGAAGAAAACCAAGCTGATTTTGATACCGCGTCTGTTCTATCCTTCCCGGACATAACTACACAAAGTCATGACCCGATTCTGACGAAATTTTCGAATTTTACTTCGATGATTCCGTGAAATTATTTTTGCCATAAGACCAAATTAATAGCTTTTACGTACATGCAAACATGATTTTTCTCAATCATTTGCTTTTTCTAGATTTTATTACCCCATTTTGAAAAAAAAAATGTGAGGCGTGAAATGGGGCTCATGGAGAGTGCTTACTGGTTGCATCAAGATCCAATCTGTTGGAACCACAGTGCATGTGAAAAAACATTCACAAAATCGAGAACGACTTTTCAATCGTGCTGATGCACCTCAAACCCCCGGCAGAGAGAAAGCAAATCCCATAAAAAATGTATTATTTAGCGAATTAAAAAATGAAGTTACTAACTCGAAAGACCAGAAATAATTATTTTTATTTTAGAAAAACAAATCAATATGAATATATTTTGGTAAATGTACGTTTCTTGAGGAATGTCACGAGTTCGTTATTGGGCATTTTCGATGATGCTGCGTTCGATATTATTAGTGCTGAGCCGAAAATTGATATGAAAAATTTCGAATGTTTTGGAACTGCCGGAGTGCATAAGATAATAGACCTTTTGTCGGCTGATTAGTTTAAAGCGATAGGTGCAGTGTCTATCAAAGCTATCTTCCCAACAGCCACTTCTAATAAAAAGTGTTTCGTTTTCTCTTCAAAGAGAACCTCATAATCTCTTTCGACGGCAAAACTTCCTTCGAATCTCACCATCGTTGTGCTTTTTCGTTCATATCTTGAATCAACTCCTCTTTCCCTTAGAACTCTATCATCAACACGTTCCATGTTTGAGAGGTTTTATTAACCAGGACCATTTGTTTATGGACAAGACAGTTTGATTTATTACTCCTTACATAAATATTTCCCTTTTAAGTATATTGATATCTTACCCATAAGTTCTCATAGGGTAAGAACTTAAATTCCTCTTTAAATTCCGCCTTTTAATTCCGCAGTCAATTTTTTCCTCCAAACTGAGCCCTACAAACAAATCGCTCAACCGCTGCAGAAGACAACCACTGGGCACATATGGGTGCAAATGAGCGGTGCCTTAATCTATTTTGATTTATTATTCGACCAAGAAAAGAATCGCTTTAACCCCCCCTCAAAATTTGTTGGTTTACGTCTCAAGGTACGTAGAATCCGAAAATCGAATACACATTTTTCCGTCTGTCCGCCATATGCTCTACGCGGCACTTAGTTCCCATGGACCGATTTCGATGAAATTTGCTACCTATATTGGGTCTAGTTGTGCCCCGAAGCTTTTTGTTGATGTCATTTACTTCTAAGGGTTTTCATCGGTTTAAATAGTATTGAATTTTTAGAATCGAATGTGACCACCCAGAGCTTTGTAGGACCACACGTTAGATTCCTAAGAGAACTTATGGGTTGGACTTATGATAAATCAGAAACACGAGTTTGAATCGCAAAACAGGATTAGACCTGTTCAAATTTTAGCAGACCATTTGTTCGTTTCTTCGAGTTGTCCTCAGTTTTGCGCCCTTAGCAACCAGTAATTGAATTCCTAAAGAAGGCACCCAGAACTCTTTATTTGTTCGAATTGAGTGTGACGCATTTATTTCATCCAAATAAACTTGATAGAGAAGTAGGTATTTAGTAGGTAGGTAGTGACAATGGCAAAACCGTGTTCTTTGCAGACGAGTGAGCTATATAGAAATAATAAACCTTTGTGTAACAATTTCCAGAGTTTTATTGTACATAACATACCAAACTCTAAAACACATCGTACTTTCATTTCAATTTCTTATCATTCTTCCAGTGCTTAGTAGCCGCAAGAACCGGTAAGATTGGGTCTAACCAATCCTTGGACATCCCTGAAACTCCGGCAAAGCAACACAAACCATTTCAGAATCCGCTAGTCCGATCACGTACAGATGTTCCCTTTTTCCCCAAACCCTAATCAAGTGCAGAACATCCCCACCAGGCCCCACACCCACCTTAGCTCTGGGCTACCCAATTATCACCCTAGATGCGGTTATTATCCCGTCACATTCAATCCCCGTTCTCCCCCGGGAAAGGGCAACCACTCGTTTATAACGACATTTCAGAATGAAATCTCTTTTACTTCCGATCATAAAGAGGATTTCGTGATCACGTCATTGAAATATCTCCAAGTGGCGTCAAGTAGGTATAAGTCCATCACTACTACGATAGTCCTCTCCCTTTCATAAAGCAACATCTGTTACCGGATACTTGTAAGAAGCTATCAGTTGATGATAACTCCTGAAAGAGGGATCACTACGTTCACATTATACATTTTTTCACAACTACTTACCCATTTATGCTTTATAGCAACCTGACGACTATAACCTAGTTGGTTACTAGTTTTCATTAAAAACTTTGCATTCACTTTGTATATGTTACTCGCGTAATTCAAATAAACTAGATTCGCGTAGCAAAATATATAAAAGTACTAATACGTGAGATACTACATTTTGGCGACGAGGATGGGATAAACAATCCAGATGATAAAACTATTGTTATCATCATGCACGTAAAGTAGATTTACCGGATAATGAATCAAGTAAAATGAGAGTCAGTACCAAACTGTCTGTGTCTTCTCAAACCCACGAACTGTTGTAAAGAACAATCAACGAAACTACCAACTCTACGAATTATACCTTAACTGAAATCTTCTGCATACCTTTTTTTTACTACACACAACCTTGTACATATGTGTTTGGTACACAAACTTGTAACTAAGTAATAAATATACAAAAAATAGAACTGTTAAAGACAGAAGAAGCTTTTTATTCGTCCATTGCGTCAAAAAATGAAAAAATCTTTCGTTTCAAAGCTTTTTGGACAATTTTGGTTCCGTTTATGTCCGTCCGAGACAAAACAATACAAAATTTTGTGCAATTTTGATGGAATTTCCGTAAAATTTGCGGGTTAGGCCTTAGAAATAGATAGCCCACTATGAGTTTCATTGCTGGCAGACTAGGTAAAGGAAGCGTAAACATCTATTCCCTTAAACTACGATTTTTCACAATGTTATGTTCAGTTATTAATGCCCTAAAACCACTCAAATTCGGATTTTAAAAAAAATTCATTTATTCTTTTTTTTAAATTTATTTTTGTTTAGGCTTCAAGACATTATTGATTCATCAAGCATGAGGAAATGAGCAAATTACATTTATATGTAACTATTAAAATTTTATTAAAAACTAATAAATTCCATAAACAATTATTAAATTTGAAGGTCAGAGTTTTAAAGTGGTTGTGGCACAAATTACCTCGTATTCATCATCGAAGCCCGATCACGATAATAGTCCTTTAAAAAAACTGATTGTTCTGTTGTTCCAGCCGAAACAATATCACAAAATATTATCGGTATTGGATGAATATTTAGGAACATAAGTATTTTAGAGCATGCGCAGTGTAGCTGTTGAGTCAGTAAACACAATTTTTCTCGGTTTTTTATTAAAAAATACAACTTAAGTATTAGATATTATACCGACACCAAAAACAGTTTTCCACTCTTAACTTGATTAAATCCATAACAGAAGCCAAACATAAACAACTCGGATAATAAATGCACGAGAGTGAATGTGTGTATGGATTTTATGTAAATAGGCGGCGTTTCTTCTTTCTTTTAACGCGTGGACAGATCCAGCGCATGGGTTTATTATTCTTATGGGATCTCGATACATATAAGAAGGGTGTGTCAATTAATTAAATTACCATACCGGTCCGAAAGGGGGTCAGATAATACTATTGATTCATCCCTAGTCGAGCCAAACATCGCTGTATCCACCCGCACATGAAATTAGTTGAGGGTTCCATAGGGTCACCCCAGCCATAAAAACCTGGTTTTAACCCAATAAATAATTGAATAACTAATTCAGATATTAAGAAGGTATTCCATTATAACTACGAGTATTTGGTACGAGTATCAATATATTCAATGCCTACTCAATAAAAAGAACAATTACGATTAAATTACTTTTTCTCGATCGAATGATATGAAACTGACAGTTTCGTGTTTGCCAGTAGGAGGTTGTCTAGTAGTGGTGGATTATTGATTTGATTGAACGATTCCAAAATGTACGCCAGCGAAACACAAAAGTTTTCCAGTATCCCACCCCATGAATTTCACCGTTTTATAGGGCGCCTCTGCGCATGCGCACTATATAATATGATCCTCCAAGTATCATTTTGTCAATAACTAATAGTCTCTCTTTTTTTCTTGGAGGGTACCATGGACACCGACTTTTAGTATCCTCTATGAATTGCACCGTAACCAGATCATTGACAGGCAATCCACACGAACAAATGTAAAAGAATAAAAGAATTCCTTAACGTAGCTTTAACATTCCTATTTAATTCCTTAACATAGCTTTAACATACACAATTTTCATACGATTCTGATGTTGAGCTATCCCCTACACTTTTTAGTAAAAAAACGCTGCAAATCATTGCTCAAAGGTTTATTATTTTCTGTATAGATCACCCTTCTGTATAGATCACTGGTTCTCCATCAATAGCACCTACCACCATCTGTACTCTCCCTTGACCTTCCCTCTCAAATTTCAGCTTCCTGCGTTCAATAGGATTGAAAATGACTTCGGAGCTCACTCAGCTGATCAGTTATCTGAAGAGTGAAGAAGATCTCCTCGAATGCTGGGGACGCCTGGAAGAGCACTTCCATTCAATAGGATTGAAAATGGCTTTGGAGCTCACTCAGCTGATCAGTGATCTGAGGAGTGAAGAAGATCTCCTCGAATGCTGAAGACGCCTGGAAGAGCACTTCCATTCAATAGGATTGAAAATGGCTTTGGAGCTCACTCAGCTGATCAGTGATCTGAGGAGTGAAGAAGATTTCCTCGAATGCTGGAGACGCCTGGAACAGCACTTCCATTCAATAGGATTGAAAATTGCTTCGGAGCTCACTCAGCTGATCAGTGATCTGAAGAGTGAAGAAGCCTTTGAGCAATGATTTGCAGCGTTTTTTACCCACCAACATTTTTTTTACCTACCAACTTTTTTGTTACCTACCAGCTAGGTACTACCTACCACACCATACTGGCTTCACACCTTCACAATCAAGTTTATTAGAAAGAACTAAACGCTTCACACTCTATTGGAAAAATAGAAAGCTTTATATGGAAATTTGATTACTGGTTACGCAGAAGGCAAAACTGTATACAAATCGAAGAAATGAATAGCGATCGCATTTTAGTCCGATAAAATTTGAATGGAGATTAGACCTTTTTTGCGATTCACACTCATGATTCTGTTTTATCGAAGGAAAACCTTCAAGTACTCGTAGGGACCGAACGGTTTGTCCTACAGAGCTCCGGGTGGTCTCAAAAATTTTTAAAAATTCAATACTATTTAAATTTGGTGAAAAAACGATACCTTTATTTCGAGAGTTTTCGAGCTAGGGCACTCTTGAAAATTTCAACCCTTAATTTTCACCCCTTAGAAGTGACCTACATCAACCAAAAGCTTCGCTGCACAACTAGACCCCAAATGGAGCCCATATACCAAATTTGAACCAAATCGGTCCAGTGTTGCTAAGAAAAGTGCCGCGTACGGCGTACGGCGTACGGCGGACGGACGGAAATTTTTTTATTCGATTTTCGTATTCTACGTACCTTGAAACGTAAAACATCAAATTTTGAGGGGGGGTTAAAATTTTTTTTTTCTTGCTCGATTCCAAAGGCTTATTATTGAAAATAATAAACCAAAAAAGTAAGTAAACAACCATTTCAGGTTGAAGTTTCGTCCGACTGCCATTCCTGGCGTCGCGGACGTCATCTGCTATCTTCCAAAGGGAAGATCAGAATTTCTTTTGACGATTTCGCTCATGGCTTCCCATTGCTTCATCGCCCTGTGTTGGGACGAGGGAGGGCTGATCCCGGGACGCACGAAAAAACGCCATCGTGGCGAGACTCGATCTCACTCAACTAAGTAAACATAACTAAATTAAATTTATAAGAATTCGATTTTTTACCCCTTTTCTTGTTAATAACTCACTAATAAATATAACTAAATTCGAACTATAAGAATTCGATGTATTTACCCCTTTTCTTGGCAATAACTAGTTAATAGATATAACTAAATTAAAACTATAAAAATTCGATATATTTACTTACCTCTTTTCTTGACATACGTTTCAGTGACTAAGAGACTTGACACGTTGATTTCCTCTTGACAAATTCCCGTGTAATCTGCTCACACGGACAGCTTCCGGCATCCATTCGGAAATAAAAGCCACGCCTTTAGAAAACAATGAGGTCATTAGCCAACAATGGTCTACCATCATCGTATTGTTATTGCCATAAAAAGAAGGCAGTAAAAAGGGTTGCGGACTCTTGTGGGGAAGATAAGCGCGATAGAGCATGCATCCCCCATACAACTTACCAGTATTTCACTCCTTCAAGCCACCTTTGTCCTGTGAACCTCCACCCCTTGTCGTATTTTTCTTTTTTTTAAATTCTAGTTCACCTGAATATTTATAGCACAGTCAATACCATATTAAATTTTTACATCGACATAAAACTGGTTCTTGTATCCATCAACCAGTATCGGAATGAAATGATGAAACTCGATATTTGTCTGTCTCCCTGTTTTTCAACCGATTTCTGCCAAATAGCTCGACCGATGTTCATCAAGTTTGGCATGTTTGTACTTTAGGAATACCTACTAATGACCAAGTTAGTGTGACACATAACTTCCATAAAAAATTTACATGATTGTGTAGATAATCCGGCCACGATGGTTTTGATTGGAATTGAATTGATTACGGCACATACTGCAAAACCAATTCAAATTATGGAGGTAAGGCTTGTGGCAAGGATTCTACATTTTTTGGGCATGAGCAACACGGTGAAATTCATACGGGATACTATTAAAACTACTCCTCTCTTCAAAACAACCTTGCAAGTTAAATCAAAACCGAAAAATTAGGTAGTGTGGAAAAGAGGTTTGGAGGCCATGATATTTGCACATACTCAGAGGATACCATCAATTGATGAGCCATGAAATTTTTAAAGGAACATCTTGAGCACAATCCGTACAATTTAATCAAAACGAGGTGCGAACTGTGAAAGTTGTTTTTGTTACGAGAATTTGGTAGATAAGAATGCTAGAAGATTTTTAGTGACGCTAGAGGGGGTAGTCATGAAGACTATTTGGTTTTCGGTTTTGTGTTTTTTGTATTTCTTTTTTTGGGGGGGGGGGGGGCTATAGCTGAAATATGAATGGTAATTGAACGTACTAGTCGGTCCAGTAAATGGTGGGGAAACGTCTGGATTCTGGTGGGAGTTGGTTTTTCGTAAATAAGAATATCCTCGATCAGTTTAACGAAGTAATTGAGTCACGTCTTAACCTCCTAAAGGATATCCGTAATTTGGGTTGCTACATGTCAAATTTATCTCCCAAAATTTAATTGGACACTCCCTACTTCTCCTTCTTTACAGATTTACCTTACCATGCAATGTATTAATCATTTATATCGACCAGATTTATTACTCCACATCTCGTCACGAACGGATCAGTCCAAACCGATTCAAACGATCAAAGTGGTCGTTTGTGTTTCGTTGTTCGGCACGTAAGGCCATTCGGAAGTCGAAGAACAAGCTGACGCGCATTTATTTTGGAGCCCCGAAAATTAGGTGGCCAATCACAGAGCGGGATTGAGTAACACAAACCACTAAGTTCACTCCTTGTCAGATTAGGACTTATACACTTCATCTTGCCAATAGCGTATTCGCTCACCCATCCAACACGCTGTTTGTAACACTATTTTGTACTCAGTAGTTTCACGACACGCATGGTTACTATAAGTGGACCAGGGTTCCAACTCTACTGATTTTTCCGATTTCAACTGATTTTTGAAGTATCTGCGGATTTAGGGAAGAAATTCAAAATCTACTGAATTCTTGACTTTTGGCTGATGTACTGTAAAATTGTCAGAAAACCGTTTTATCCTTCCAAAATTTCTTTCTTAAAAGCGATTTTTTTGCCAAGTTTTATTTTTTCATTTAAATAAAATGTATTATTCATCCTCCATCGAATATTTGTTTCCTCTTACCCACACCTTCACTTAGGCATAGGTAGCTAATATTCAAACGGAAATTTAGGTTAAAAGCTCATCCGATATTTCAAGGGATCACTCATGATGAAATTCAAGTGCTGTGATTAACTAGCATTCAAAAGTATTGTTAGCGAATTGGAAAGAAGAACTGTGATCAAGTTAGTGCCTGCAATAAAACATTTTTGGGTTTCACTCTACTTTGATAATTCTTTCCCATCACCTACCCTGCTTTCGAGTTTTACATTTTGGATACCTTGAAGGAAAATTTAATTGAAGATGCAGGTACAAAAATAATAAATTAGTCATAGTGATTTTATTTCAACGTTAAAACGGAAATCGTGACTAAATATTACTTTCTTATCTCTTCGAGGAATTTTAATGAAGGTTAATTTTTCTTCTGATTTTTCTACAGATTTTTGACCGCAAGTCTACCGACTTTTTGTGTGATCCACTGAATTTAGGGAACGGTTCATGGAAAAAATGGTTTTCAGAGTTGGCAACACTAAGTGGTACTATACTTTTGCTCTTGATAATGTATACTACAATGCTCACCTCTTGACACCCCTTATATTCGTATTTCCACATCTAATTGAATCAGTGAGAATGACAACAGTACATGTCCCCAATCAGCTTATCGAGATATCAGGTGTCAGGTGGTATAAGTCCATGGACTCCTACTGTTTTTCCCTCAATCTTTTTCATTTAGGCTCTGTTTAAGCTTACCGAGTGTGGTTAGCATACTGCTCTTGTGCTCAATGCGTAGTTCTACTGGTTACAACCTACAAAAAGCCCTTTTTCAACAATCGTCAAAGATGGACTTGTACTGTTTTTATTCTCATCGATTCAATTGTAAATTATTCTCAAATGGTGGATTTCAATTTCCCTTAACAAATGTTGTTTTCCATTGTGTTTTCTTTAAACAAACATGAATGCCTATCTGAGTAATGATGGAGAACTGAATAACAATAAATAAGTAGTGGGTGTTAACGCCACATTACGTTTACTCCGGTGTGTACTTCCGTGTTTACAGCGGGGGTATCCAACCTTTTTTCATGGCAGGCCGATTTAAAAATTTTCCTGAAATTGCGTGGGTCAGCGGTAACATATAGGTTGTACTTAAGCCCAGATGTGAATTCCTCGTCACAGCCATGACTTCTACGTTTTCTACCCGAATTTGATGATGCCATTTTTCAACAATCGTCAAAAATGGACTTGTACTGTTTTTATTCTCATCGATTCAATTACATCTGCTAAATTGTTCCATCCACCGCCTTTTGGGCGTTCTTCCTTTTCATTGGATCCTTCATTGCATTGGAGGTACAAAATATATAGTTGAAACTTCAAAAACGTATTAAAATAGGTGGTGAATGAGAGTATCGTGACCTCCAATCATATTTTACAGTAAATTTCCTGATGTGAGCCTTATTCCGAGAACCACGTGATCCTAGAATGGCGCTTGATAGGGTTGGCATCAACCTCCCTTCCAACTAACAGGAGTATAATAAGACCCTATCGAGGTAGAACCACAATTTATTACTATTCTAAAACTCTGTCTTATTCACTTCTCACCTTACCACCTTCAAAACGACCACTTATCGGTTTCGGGCCAGAGAGGATCGACCTAACTACCAATGCTATATCATCCCTTCACCTCCGTGGTTTTAGCGGATTCGGGCCGGTCGTTATTCCTAGGAAAGCCGCTGATGATAAACTGATGAACCAACTTTCTTCTCACATCTCATCATATTCATCAGAGTAAATTCAAAGTCAGTCTAACTTTATTAAACTCATTCAAAACAACACACTGAGAACAGAATCATAACAGAGAGACCTCAGACAACTTCATCCCAGCCGTACAAACGTATATTTTCGTAGGTAACGAGCAAAATGCAAAGTTTTCCTTTAAAATCCAGACATGTAGCGCATTGCGATCAATATTCTAAAATAGGCCATTCGGTACGGATAAACGTACCGAATTTGAATAACAACCTACTCCCGATAACGTTGACGTTGCGATTCAATATTTTACAATCATCTAACGAAGGAGTCCATATTTCTGAAACCATTGCCAAGGCGTAGTGAGTAGAAAACCCTCAACTTCGTAAACCCAATTTTGAAAGTATGCGCTACTTTCTCTTCTTCCCGCTACTTGGTTTGTCCTACTCATATATCCATCAATACCCTTTGAACGAAGGCAATAACCTTCTACCCCCTGGGAGGCACAGCAGTTCCTTGGCAGTTTCTTGGGGGGAAAAAATCTGGCGAAGTACGAGCATATTATGTTTTCCACCAATTGAAGGGAAAAGCTCCAATACGCCCACCACAAGTGGCCTAATGATTTCTTTTCAACTCTGATCCGCTGGAGACACGGGGAGTTCTCCAGGATATTTCTTCCCTCTTCTCAGAACCCACAACTTATACCCTTTAAGCCCTTTCTAACTTGTTTCCCTCCACCAACTTCCTTTCGTCCACATTCTGCTTCGATCCCAACAGTTGCAAGGATTTTCAGTCTACAATTTATATTATATGGACTGCTTTGTGAAATACGTAAAAAATTGTAAATTCAATGAGTTGCAAATATGATCAAGCAAAATCTCGTGTGCTTTTTTCAGGTATGCCAAACCTTTGAGGGTAGAATCTTTACACTGATAGAAATTAAATGAATTTCCCAGGTTAATAAGAATTACGAACATTCCTCACTGTTGGGTTACATCTTGCCCACTTGTAAGACGAGTTTTTATACCAATTGAAAACTTTCCTCAAGGCCTTTTGGATGGTTAAGAGCCGTTTGGATGGTTAAGAGAAGTAAAATTTGAGGTTATATAACATGGATTAAAAAATGGCCGAATTTTAAAAGAACCTTTCGCGGATCCAGGCCTGATTGAAACCATCTCAACATCCCTAAGCCCACTTTAGCCTTTACGGACACTATCCTGCCATTTTGATGAAATGTTGGGATTTGAATTCGCTTGGAATTGCAAGCCTTCACTGTTGTCTTGTGCCATGTCATATTACCAACGAGGAGTATACTCGTCAGGAGTTCAAACAATGTAAAACACCAATTTCTAGCCATTTTGGTTTATTATTTTTAATAATGAACCTTTGGAATCGAACAAGAAAAAATGTTAACCAAAAAAATTGCTGATTTGCGTTTCAAGGTTAGAAGAGTCCAAAAATCGAATAAAAAATGTTCCGTCCGTAACTCTGCCCAGTTCCTATGGACTGATTTTGGTAAAATTTGGCATAATTATTCGCTCCATTTGGTGTTTAGTTGTACCTGACGCTTATGAATCTTGTCAGTCACGTCTAGGAGGTAGAAAGTTCAGATATTGTTTTTTCATTAATTTTAAATAGTGGCGATTTTTGAGAATTTAATGAAATTACCCAAAGCTTTGTAACCCAACCGTTCGCCGATGAAGATAATCAATGATCTAAATAATGAATGGTCACTGACGTTTTTTCATCAATTTAAGTAAGTGTTAAGATTTTAGAAATTAATTATACCACACAGACGATCAACATTTTTGTCAAATGCGCTCTTAATGCGAAATTTATCAGGACACATGGGCCCTGCGAACCAAGTTCTAAATGACCCCCCTCCCACTTAACCATGATCTTTAGAAGGTAGTTTACAGTTTTTCCGTATCGTTGGTTAAGTTGTCCCCGTTACTCTGTTGGTTGGACGAATTGTGAGTCAGAAACACGAGTGTGAATCGCACATAAACGTTCACTGATGGAAGTGAGCCAAATTTCAGTTGATCAAAATTTGATCTAATGAGGTTACATGAAATTCTATTCAAACAAACGAAAAAGATAGCATTATTTAATAATGCTATCTTTTTTCGTTTGTTTGAATATAATTTCATGTAACCTCATTTGCTACCTTAACAACCAAAAATCAACTTACGTAATGAAGGCACCCACAACTTTGGGATGAAGATGTAATGCTGAAATTTTCAGGGATTGTGCGTATTGGGATAAAGATAGTCTCCTATGAAAATCATTGCCCCCAGACTGAAAGAAGCTGCTGCGCATGTATTTCTTATTTACACCTATAGCTTCTACAATTCCCATCTGATTTCAATGTAATTTTCAGAAATTATGCGATTTGGGGTGGAGATAGTCCCCAATGACAATCATGGCCCCCAAATTGAAAGTATTTTGTGTCCATGCGCATACGTGAAATCCTTGTAACAGCCATAACTTCTGAATTTTCCAACAATATTCAGAGTTGGTGCGGGATGACGTGTTGGTGCGGGTTGACTCTCATATGAGGGCAGGGCGAGGTACTTACAGATTGATGTTTTGAGATCAACTACTATGCATCGGATCATCTGCTCCTAGGTGTCATAATCATTTATTCTTTATTTTGTCAGTTGAGAAGTTTAGTTCAAGTTGTGCGCGGCGTGATTGTGATGAGCAAACATTCGACTCTAGACTTGGATCAGAGATTGGCAGGATTGCTGGTGGGGGTTCGCTGGGCGTTCGGCGCTGATGATCGGCAGTACACCTTGATTCGTCGACTACTCTCAACAGGTCCCAGAATCCTATCAAGATTGACAATTCCTCGGGGCGTACCAGGCAATCGGGTCTCAGCATCCTACTGAAAGTGCCAACAACCTTCTCACAGCAGCGCTTAGCTCTATTCTTGCTGATTTGGGTAAGTCTGGACACCAGACATGAAGATGAGGACCTGACCCTGTTTGTTCGTTTCAAATAGGTACTTATGGCAATTGTCCCTTTACAGGTGTCCAGAAGCAGTTCCTTTGTTTGCCTTTCTATGCGATCTACAGCGTACTAGCCTCACATCCACAACCAGCATCTACTTAGAGCAGCCCTGCACGTATTCACCTACCAGCCGCTAACAGTCACCGGTTCGAGTCCCGGTCAGATCATTTAATTTTATTCTTTAATTATAACAACGTTTCTTTCCTAGGAGCTCCTATATCAACCAATAAATTTTTTTTCTAATAAATTTTATGTTTAAGCATTATATCTGTGAGTACGTTTTCCACTTTATTATACTCCCGCTCACAGGTAGGTATGCTACAACATCATCTACACAATCGGGTTATGGATACGAGGAAGCTATACGCCACACCCACTTGACATACTTTCTAATTATTTTAATTTTTTTGAATTTTTTTAAAGTTCATTTTCTTTTAATTGACTACTGCAAGTGGAGGAGGCTCACCACTCCTCTTCTCTCACTCTTCTCTCACATATCGCCAGGCGGATACTCCACACGAGATCCGACTACGCTTAATGTTTTCTTTAGGGCTTTTGATGCTACCCAACTTGAGTAATTGAGTACGTTTGAAGGAAGATGGCATGAGTTCACTTCTAGAAAATTTACTAATATAATTATAATTCCATTCCACCTTTAAGGGGTCCAAATAAAATCCGACATCGCCAATGAACATAACACCTCAAGAAAAAAATCTTTGCCCTGAAGGAGGCTGGGAGAAAAGTAACAGTTTAAACCCAAGATGGCTTTTTATTATTGGATGGTTGCTTATCTCGGTCGACCAAGGTGCCCGCATTAAAGATCTTTTTAACGACCTCCCTGACGCTTATGCAAATTCGAAATCGAGCACTCCGCGGGGGAGCGAGAGGGGACCGCTCTTATGTCTCCATCAAACGGAAGTGACTCTAAGATTTTTTTATTTCTGGAGTAGCGGGAATTTTAAACCTCGCGACGGGAGGTTATAGAGCAGTTTATTTCATGGAGAGACCCGAAGAAGGGTGCAAATCGGCTTCTGGCGGTTATTCCTGAGCTTTTCGAGGGAAATTTGATGCCGATGGGGTGATTTCGTTTAAAAGTACTTACATAATAAAGAGATGTATGTGATTCCACCTTATAATGATATTCCTCCATGATAGCAGCGAGAAAATGAGTAAGTATATTTGATGGTATGAAAGAAATCATAATTAAAGATGATATTGAACCAACTGATAGAATTGCTATAGAAATATTAGAAAACTCTAGTTTTGCTTCCTTACCTACTACCGAAGAGCTTTGTATTCGTGCAGGAAACCCAAAAAAGTCGTAATTAAAGTTTCTTTTTGCATTTTGCAACAAATCCATCTTTAGTTAAATATTGGAAACATTTTTAGGATTCGCCCTTCTACATAGACAGATGCGTTCACCAATCCAGCAGCAATGAACTTAATCGAAAATAATCCACAAAATACCTGAAAAATAAAATAAAATAGATAATAATGTGGAAGGTTTAGAATATAGAACCAGAATTGTCCAGCAATGTGTAATACGTGAAATGCATAAGGAAATTTCGACTTTGTTGAACTTTTCTCCTTTTGGTTTGTTATTCGACTAAGAAAACAAATGTAAACCCCCTCAAAATTTTTTCGTTTAATAAAAATGTTATTAAACTACCAACTGAAGCACTTTCCTAAGTTAACATGGACCATTCGATGAAATTTGGTATATGAGCTCCATTTGGGCTCTAGTTGTGCCCCGAAGCTTTCAGTCACTTCTTTTGGGGTGAAAAGTAAGGGCTGTAATTTTCAGTAAGCCCTAGTTGAAACACTTCCGATATAAAGGTATTGTTTTTCATCAATTTAAAATATAATTTTATTTTTAGAATCGAATGAGACCACCCAGAGCTCTGTAAGACCAACCGTTCGCTCCCTATGAGAACTAAAGTTTTGAACTTTCGATAAATGTGTGAATCGCTAGACAGGTTAATCTCAGTTCAAATTTTAGCTGACCGAAATGCTACCGTTGTTCCTTTCTTCGACTTTTTGACATGGATAATATCTATATATTATGTGTTTTGGCTGGGGGTCAAGGAATTTTTCGTGACCCTTTGTTTTTGCCACAAAAAATGCAACGCGGATACCAGTAAACGGATAGCTACACATCGGTCGATATGAAGCAAGGTTCTCTAGAATACTGCGATATATTACGTGCGATCGGAGAGTTTTTTGTTTTTTTAATTCTGTTTATTCATTGAAAAAGTAAATATGGACATATCCATGATCTCTTGTTTTTCCCTCTTAGGGAGAAATTGACAGTAATTTACTGAATAAAAAATAGTTTTCAAAACCAAGTGAGGAAAATGGTTTGTAAGTTTTTTCTTAGTAGGCTCGGAAGCCAATTCCTACAAGTACGCATGGCAATTCCATGATGGCACCCACGTCCATGATATTCTTTGTGAGGGAGCTGATGAATTATAGGAATGCACCATTGAATTCTATCTCAAAACTGAACTTTTATTCATAAACGAATTATTGTTAAGGACAACGCATCATATGAACAATAATAATTAATCTTGGATCCTACAGGAGCTGTACAACCCAATTGGTATACGTTTTCATACAAATACTGGTGTTCCAACTGTAAATTATAAACGTCAGGGATACTTAAGCACACTAACCTGCATCACCCGTGGTAATCGTGAAGCAATGTAGCTTCTCTTTACCATAAACTGTTGACCCTTGTAAATCCTAGAAAGATTCATAGAGTGTACCCACACGAGGCGGTCAGGTCAGCACGTTTTGAGGGAGCTGGTCGGCATGACCGCAAACAAGCAGGGGATGGGGAGTGCAGAAATACCTCCTCAGAGTAACCACTTCGCGCCCCGAGATTTCGCTGATTCAGCAAACCCGCGGCCGCCTCTTCACCAGAAGTCTATCTTCTTTACCACGTCATCGCACTGCATCCATCTATTTATGTTCATTCTTCTAAATAGCAGATAAGACTTCGGAGGGAGGAAATATAATATTACTTCTAGTGGCCGCTAGTTCTCACTTCTGAGTCCACACCATATTATATTCATACTGCCACTGCTCTCATCTATGAAATTATGAGGTAGTATAGAAGTTGATAGTTCACTTATTAATACATTCATATGTAAGAAAAACGTTTACTCACCTTCGTTTTCTCACTAATGAAGATAAGAACGCCGTCATTATATTACTACTCGGTTTATTACTTAGTTTAGATCACTCGTCTGCAGAGAACTCGACCTTTACATTAATGCTACCTACTAGCAAATAACATCCCTATCCAAGATTTGGTGCCTCCATTACTAAATTTGGTTCTTGGTAACTAAGGAAGCTGAGTGACATAAAACTCCACTCCAAGAAACGAACCGGTTCTAACCGGTTATTTAGGTTATTCAACGAATTTGATCAGCTCAAATTGAACGGAGTTTACTTAGGCCTCATCTGTGACTCACACTAGTGCTTTTGACTTATTGTAAATCTAGGCCTCTTAAGGAGCGCAAGCTTTGTCCTACAGAGCATTGGCTTGTCTCACTCGAGTCTAACAATTCGATTCTATTTTAAATTGATTAAAAGAAAAAAGTCTGTCAAGAGGGTGTGGCATATAGCTTCCTCGTGTCCATAACCCGATTATATAGATGATCCGATGTATAGTAGTTGATCTCAAAACATCAATCTCTAAATACATTGTGCTACCCTTATAGGGGACTCTACACGTCAACCGGACCAATTTCTGAATATTGTTGGAAAATGTAGAAGTTATGGCTGTAACAAGGAAACATACTTTTGCGCATGCGCAGTGGCTACTATCAGTCCGCAGGTAATGATTTTCATAGGGGACCATCTACACGCCAACCCACACAATCCCTGAAAATATTATCGAAATCGGATGAGAATTGTAGAAGTTATGACTGTGGCAAGGATTTCATGGCAGATACACAGACAGACAGACGGACAGATGGACAGACAGACACGGAACCAAGATTGTTCAGGAAGGTCTGAAACGTAAAACGCGAGTGGAAATATTGATTTTGGAGAACTTTTTTTCAACCTTGAAAAGTGAAAACAAAGCTTCCGCTACCTTGGTAGACTCGGAAGCAATGACACCTTTATATCGAGTTAACAAAAAATAATAATAATAAACAAAATTAACTTTTTTATCTTATTGATATCTTCAAATGTTCAAACTTATCACATGATCGGGAAAATCATTATTCACATTGGGAAATTTATCAGTGGTTCTGCTCTATACTTATACATCAATCAATCATTTTTACACCAACGAATCCCACGTTTTTTCTTAATGAGGAATCTCTACTAACTACCCAACATGGCGAACATCTGCCTCATTGGCAAAGACAAGAGATCCTTTGGATTGACTCGAGATCCGAATCAGAAACATGTTAGTCTGTAATGGGTCAAAATATACGTACAAAGCAGAGGAACGGTGGGGAACAAACACCATTGAGAAGAACTCCTTAGCTAATGGGCCATTGATTAGTTGTAGGGCTGAACTGTAGTTCAATGTCGCTCAAGGGACTCTAGTAAATATCCTTTTGGGAGCTATTCGAAAGACGGAAGAAGGGGCGTTATCGAATCATCCAAGTTTTGGGCCCTTTTCCACTTTCCCGCCTACAGAGTTGTTTACTATTTTTCAGACGAAACTCGATTAGACCAGCTTCCAAGTTCATATATTATTACATATTGAGCGGAGTGAGATAAGTGCAGGATAAGGAAGAGTTCGAATTTTCGACTTGCTGTATACCTACTGTTGACAACTCCACTCTGGAAGATGTACCAGAAATTATATTACCAGAAATCTATGATATTTTGAGAGATAAATGAAATGTTTGTCATTCCGTCACATAGAATAACACAGACATATAGAAATGGATAGTGTAAAAATGATTGAGCATCGCCACTAATGAATGGAACAATACGAAACGTGATATTCACGACCATAGTTGATAGTTTTCCGAGTTTACAAACATCAACACGATTGAGTAGTCGTTCCCGAAAGTCTCCTGCTTGGGCTCAACCTCCAATATATCCCCCTTAATTTGAGCAACATTTAGATAAGATCGCAAGAAATTCATGTTTAAATTTTAAGAAAATGATTGAGTGACACTCAATGAGTGTGCACTCATCAAACCAAGATTTTGAGTCAGGGACAAGGAATTTACCACTGACACCGAATCAAAATCAAAACTGTTCAGAAAGCTCTGAAACTCAAACAGAGAGTGAAAATTTTGATTTTGAATGACTCTAATTTCGCACACCTATTCTTAGCTTCACTTACTTCCCTCCTTAGAAGCGATGAGCTTGTGGGATGTGTCATCGGTTTATTAGTAGTTCAGGAAGTAAGATTGTTCGTGTATGTTGTTGCCCCTAGGAGCAATACAGGGAGTGCCAAAACCAATCATCAATACTTTAGGAATCAACTAATTACAATTACAACTATTTTGCAACAACTTAGCACTTTTTACCCCGCCACTTTTTTACTGAATTTGTTTCGTGTTCTTGACCTTGCGGCACTAAAATAGTCACTTACCTAACTCCCAAATTTTCCATGCCAATTCAAAACTAATTAAACCGTTAAAAAGAGGGTTAAAATGTTTTGATGAGCTCTTGACCATACCAGAAAAACTGTCCACTAAGATAGGTAGTCTTTCTACCTCAGACTCAAAATTTGCTAATTCCATTTTGCTTCCGAGTCTACGAAGGTAGCGGAAGCTTAGTTTTCACTTTTCAAGGGTGAAAAAAAATGTTCTCCAAAATCAAAATTTCCACTCGCGTTTTACGTTTCAGACCTTTCTGAATAATTTTGGTTCCGTGTCTGTTTGTCAGTGTGTCTGTGTGTCTGTCATGAAATCATTGCCGCAGCCATAACTTCTACATTTCGCATCCGATTTTGATGAACTTTTCAAGGATTGTGCGGGTTGGCATGTAGATGGTTCCCTATCAAAAACATCACCCCCGGACTGATAGTAGCCACTGCGCATACGCAAACGTGAAATCCTTGTAACAGCCATAACTTCTACAATTCCCACCCGATTTTGATGAAATTTTCAGATATTGTGAGGGTTGGCGTGAAGATGGTCCCCTATGAAAATCATTACCACCGGGCTGATAGTAGCCGTTGCGCATGTGCAAACGTGAAATCCTTGCCACAATTGTCACTCAATTTTGATCAAGTTTTCAGGGATTATGGGAGTTGGCTTGTAGATGGTCCCCTATGAACATCATAGCCCCTAGGCTGATAGTGGCCACTGCGCATGAGCAAACGTCATAACTTCTACATTTTCCAGCAATATTCTTTAAAATGTCATGATTTTCCGCAAAATACTCACAGACAAAGAATATTTGTTGGTTACGCGACTGCTAACACTTCCTGGCAATGGCGATCAAATACACTACAATCGAATTAGACACTCAAGAGTACAACTGAATCTATCAGGAACATTACAATACGAGAAATGCATCACTGTTCCACACTCTAAACTTAACTCACATTCTATAAAAGCATCTGTCAAACCCTGACCCTATCTTCTCTCCCCAACCAGGATGAATATAGGAGGGTTGAAATTCGCTCCAATCTAAAATGATGCAAAGCACTCAACAGTTGGGAACTGATTCACCCTCCGACGATTATGCGGCAGTAATCAGAACTGGTTGAGGAGGGTTGCGGCTCAGAATTCAAATGGGCCCCTAATAAACAATCGCACTAAAACGGAACGAGGGAGGTCTGTTGAGGTGAAGTGGCGGCTGTGCTGAAGATGGGGCGGGTTAGCGCTAGGAAGCCGTAAAACAAATTGCGGATGCCCCTTCTGGTCGCTCCCCCGGGGTTCCACATGCTCCAAGGTCTCGGCCAAGATTGAACTGTGAACACCTCCCTTTTGATGTAAGTCCCTAATTGTATTGACATGCGGGATCTCCCTCCTATATTGCGCTCTTCTTTGGTGCCACTATTTCTATTGCATATCTTTTCGTTCTGTTCCTGATGCTGATTTTAGCGAATTTTCAAGGAAAATGAAGCTATTGCAATGGTCTCAAAATTTTCAGAATGGACTTTTTTTTAATTTTTTCACTGAATTCCGTTTTGGAACATTCTGAAACAATCCCTGAAGCTTTTCCAAAGATTATATATTATATATACAGGGTGTCTACACTTAAGATGGGCATAACTACAGGGTTCGATTCTACAAGGAATTTCCAACAAAAAATGTCCATTAGCAATTTTTTCTTAACCTACTCAAAATTTTCCTGCCTTTTTTCACTTTGAAGTTTATTTTCGCGTTTTCGACCTTACAATGAAAACATGATTACATTTGTTATACTCAGAAATTCGGTAGCCGTGTGGGTATTCCATGAGTGCATGGCGACGAGTAGAACGTGAATATGGACTCCTAGCAACTTCAAAGCATACCCTGTGTATGTGGTGTTGATGACGTATGGTGTTGTGGTGGTATTGGTACACTAAAAATCGAAAAAACCGAGAACCGTGTGAAAAAAAAAATCTCTATAAACTGAAATTTTACTTTGAAAATTCGCTCATTAATTCATGTTGCATGAATGGACTTTCTTTGATATCTCTGGGCATGTTAGACGCCCAGGATCGGAAGTTTGTAACGTTAGACTGTGTCTGAATATTGGTTTACGTTGAACTCATGAGCAGTCGAAGATTCAAAGAGAAGAGTTACAAGGATGGGGCTCCCCTGGAGCTCACACAAATACATTACTGTTTCCCGGGCAAGTGCGCTCATTACTTATATCTTAGATCAGGTTTTAATTGTAGTTATGAGCGTGATAAGACAAATAACGATTAAAAACCTTCAAAAAGATTGTAAACAAAGCGAAACAGTTAAATAATAAAATACCTAAAAACCTTTTCAACAACCTCGGCTTGGGTCTGCTTAAGGCCTGACGCCTGAAACTGGAGAACAAGGAACATACTTTAACACGTTCAGACCGGCTGCTTCCACCCTGGATCCACGCGAAACCTTCGCCAGGTACGGCTGCTTCCACGGTGGATCCATGATCTCATGATTCGGTGGATCCATGAACATTTTTCGAAACGCTCTGGATAGTTCATTTTTCCCCCAACAGGGCTCTTTTTGGTCTCAATCGCTTCGGAATGAACCCACCTTACCATCCCAACTTTTCGGTTTCGGATATCAGTGCATGTTATCACGCAAAAATGCCGGCTTCTCATCAGTGCGACTGTTTTGATGTGAAGTTCCAAAATTTTCCTAGGTCCTGGGGACAATCTTGGTTTTGAGCCCCGGTCTGAAGGTGTTAATCACCAATTCTCCAAAACCTAATTAGCTCACCCAGCTGATCACGGAGGACCAGAGATTGTCATTCGAATTCTGCAGTCTCAGAGGGGGTGTGTTGCGAGACAAGTGCCACGGAGTTGCGCGAGTTGGGCATCTCGGTAGGTGATTTCCATGTACTCCATTTAAATGTAATAATTTTTGCTTCCGAGGTAGCGGAAGCTTTGTTTTCACTTTTCGAGGTTGAAAAAAAAAGTTCTCCAAAATCGAAATTTTACGTTTCACTCGCGTTTTACGTTTCATACCTTTCTGAACAATTTTGGTCCCGTGTCTGTCTGTTGTGTGTGTCCGTGTGTCTGTCATGAAATACTTGTCACAGCCATAACTTCTACAATTCTCATCCGATTTCGATTAAATTTTCAAGGATTGTACGGGTTGGTGTGTAGATGGTTCCCTATGGAAATCATCTCCCCCAGACTAGTAGTAGTTGCTGCGCATGCGCAAACGTGAATTCCTTGTAACAGCCATAACTGTCCATCCTATTTCGACGAAATTTCTCAGGATTGTTCAGATTAGCGTGTAGATCCCCTATGAGGATAGTGGAAGGTACTTAGAGATTGATGTTTTGAGATTGATCTATAAATTCGGGTTATTGATAAGAGGAAGCTATGTGCCACACCCACTTGGCAGACGTATTTATCCTTCTCCGTCATATCAAAAACCTCCATTTTCTGAGGGGAGATCGATGCAAATTATTACACGAAGGTTTATTATTTTTCTGTATAGATCACTCGCCTGCTAGAACACAGCTTTGTAAATGTAGCTATTTTCGTTTCACGGGGGTCTCAGTCGGTCGCCGTTCGTTCCTAGTTGCTGGATTTTCAAGGATTTCAGAAATTTATTAGTGCATCGGCCTAGGGAATTGAAAAACTGAAAGATTGCCGCTGGAATCATCTCCGTTTATTCAGTTTGGTTTTTCCCATTTTTCTCTGGCAATTGTTGTTCAATTTTGATTATTCCAGCTGTAGTTTTTCAGTTTTTCAATTCCCTAGGCCGATGCACTAATGAATTTCTAAAATCCTAAGATTTTATGGGGATGGTCATCTATGATTTGAACGGAGATTAAGCAACTTTTGATGTTCACACTCGTGTTTCTGACTCTCCAGTCCAACCCGCATGTTCCTATAGGGAGCGAACTTTTGGCCCTACACAGCTCTGGTAGGGCCAAACTAACAGAGCTACCTTTTTGGTCTCATTCGATTCTAAAAATTCAATATTTTTTTAAGAAAAAACAATACCTTCATATCAAAAGTTTTTGAGCTTGTCCTGTTTGAAAATTTAGTCCTTATTTTTCATCCCTTAGGAGTGACCAAAAGCTTCGGGGCACAACTGCACCCCAAATGTAGCACATACTTATACCAAATTTCATCAAAATCGTTACATGGTAACTGAGAAAAGTTATCATTGAGTTGACATTATTTATGTGTTCCAAAACTGTTAGGTAGTACGTCATTGCTGTCGAATGATGGAGGATAGTGTGACAATAAAAATGTGAATTTCCTAAGGAATTGTTGTAGTTCAACATACTTACCGTCATTTGGTTATCTTAAACTACCTTCTGCATCAAGTATGTTAGTGTTCTGCATTGTACTGTCGCCGCCATGCACATCGGTAGACACGACCATTATGGACCTATTGTCCAGCGGCACAAAACAGCCCGTTTTAAAAATGTACCTAATGGTTGATGGGCAGATTGTCAAACGATTCACGATCCTTCAAAACATTATAGCTGATAGACTCTGGTACATTCGAAATTATTGTCTTTACCACGATCTCGAGAAATAACAATCGATGAAACCATCAAGAGAATTGCTGACGCCAATCTGGGGAGAATGAGAGATCTTGTCAACATAGAAGCTGTCCATCCGCTTGATGTTGATGGCCTATTTAGAAGATGGAATTTTAAAAGAAACCTCGCGAAGGAGTGTTTGAAATTATTGAAGTAACACCTCATCAATCCATTAACATCGTCAAAAGCGAGTTCCAAGTTTTAAACTTGGTTTAATTTGAATAAAAAATTAGTAGGTATGATCCCCAATTGTTAATACATACCTATACATAGATACTTATTTCAATATATATAGATACTTATTTGAATCAGAAAAAACAGTTTCTACAGTTCAACAATGGAAAAACGCATGAACAGAAATGATGCGATTCGTTCAGATTTTCTATCCTATATTAGGCCAGTGTTGAAGGGCAAGATCACACCACTAGTATTACCTATTACCATAGTAAAATATCATAGTCATTGGGCCAAGCCGCTACATCCATCCCCAATTGTGTACTCACATTCTCATGGGCTACCTTCATAATCACATGAGATGAGATTTATTAAGGTTCGTTAGTTTTTAGTAACATCATGATTTTCAATATTTCATAATATTCTTCTGATGACATGCATACAATATGTCTAGAACATGTCATGTTCAGAAGTAATTAAACTACCTACATGATATAATCAACAATAAATAGTATTTATTGAGTCATCATTCCTGGTACCTCTGTAGTAAATGTGCATATTTGAGTCCATTCTGAAGAAAAATTAGATCGAGAAAACAAATCGACTGAAAATACGCAATGTGGAACATTTAACTTCAAAGTAAAGCAAAATAATAATAAAAATAATGTTTAAGAAAAGCGTCAAACTGTAATAAACTAAGGAAAACCAGAAACAAATAAAACCAGAATACTTCAATTCCCTCGTCTTCCGAGAGATTCAACGATTCCCTCATCTTCAAGTAGCTCAACGATAGTAGAAAATTTGTCTTATTAGAAGCCGATTCATCCCGACTATATTTGAACTAATTCTAACTTCCTACACCGCAGACACCAATGTTTTTCAAATCAATACCAGACTCATCTCACTTCTTTTGGATTATTAAAGTTCAGAGCTTTCTTCGATAAGAGAGGACATTGATATTGACTAAGCATTGTCGCAGAGTTGAAGAGATCTGCAAACAGCGAGGGCATAATATCGTGTTCGGATATTAGAACTTGAGTCTCAAGTTGGGGACATCTTCTCTTATATCTACCTATTTCTCTTTTACGGGTAGGTCTATTCTTTCTATCCCTCATTTGTATGTTAATCATTGGGAGAATTGTAGCAATCATCGATGTCGACACGATGAAACCGGAACGGATGAAGGACCGATGGAAAACTCGCAATAGTATTGGAAATACACCAAAACTGCCAACTGTAAGAAATTATAGAACGTTTAAAAATGTCCAATGGATGAAAACATTAATTTTATCAATGGAACCGAATCTCAAACATCGAAGGATGGTGTTTTCCTTAAAAGGAAATTATTACAATTTCTATTACGAAATTGAATATTCAAGTTTCTATCTTCCAGATACTGAAACTCAAATATAATAGGGCAAACTATATCCACCAATTACAATTATCTTTATAGAGTTTGCAAACAACGCACACTCTAACTGTAAGAATTTTTCAAAGATCACAACTATAACAGTTGAGTCAAATAAAAGATATCTTTCTTGTCCAATCAAACTACTAATCACGCAAGTTGTGAAATGAATCTCACCTCTGAAAAACTCGGGGTAATTGATGTTACAAGTTAGGAGGGTACAACGGGTGTTAGGAGGAATATGATACATCGCTCGGGTGCTGGACGCAGTCCAAATCCTTATAGAAACATTATCTCTGAAACCTTTTGCTCTAAATTACGTTTTCATGCGCTTGGCTAATTTATGGGGTTTTCCCCTCTTTCTTTAGCAAATGGTGAACTATGACAAACTTCATTCAAGTCAACTTTTTGCCCAAAATAGTCACTCGTGATTACTCGATTACAGCAGTGGATTATTGAGATAAATTAATGTTTACAGACGAGATACCGAGTAGTCAAGTTTAGTACCCACGAAAATGACAGCAGAGTCATTATTGACACTTCGACTGTCCAGGGTGTGGTGCGAATGTCATTTCTTGTTTTGGGACACCTCTCAGTAATGTAAAATTTCCAAGACGAACGCGAATCACTTTCAATTGAGAGAATATAAAACCGCTTACAATTTCGTTCCTAACCTCCCTGAATCCAAACCCCTTACAAGCAGGTATTTATGATTTCATACTATCTATGTTCGCTGCTGAGGCCTTGATTATCATTCGATTTGAGGAGTTGATGTTGAATGAATATAGTCAGGGAGCCAAACCGATTTTCTTATCTAATTTAGGCAAAAGATTTTCCTACTCTTCTGAAAATGTTCCACTTAGTACCGCTTTGAATCCAAGATCGATAATCTGGCCAATAAGAGACACTTAGCTGGGGGTAAGCTCGAAGAAGACCGACTAAAAACGGCTACGACTAGGACAAATTTCTGCCTCGTAAGAGGCATGGATGAAAATGGTCCCAAACGAACCACCTCTCTGAATAAAAAAAATAATAAATAAACGCTGACGCAGTCTCTTACACTTCCATGGACTGGCCAACCATCTCTCGCCATGCTGCCCAAGCCAAACATGCAAAATATGACAGAATAGCCGAAGATCTGAGAGGTTCTTTCACGCCACTCGTAATTTCATGCGATGGAGCATTGCATAAAGAGTATGACGCTTTTCTCAAGAATGCCTCCTTACGCCTTGCCAACAAATGGTCCAAATCCTACGCTCAAGTAATGATGTGGACGCGAGTGAAAACTCAATTCTCCGTCCATCGAGCGGTTTCCATGAGGCTAAGAGGCCCAAGGAAACAAGTCCGAGGACTCGGACTGGAGGATGGAGCAGCAATTTGGCTCCCACAAGACTAACTCCTCCACATTTACGCTCGCTTGCTCGCACGCTTGCACGCTCGCAAAAACAAAAAAACCCTTTGGCATAAATCAATTTCAATTTTCGGCAAACTTTTGGCATACCAACTTGAACTTTTGGCAACTCATTTTGAACTTTCGGCAGATCCATTACGTTTCGACAACTACTGGAGTCCTTGTCCACCTTCATTCCCTCTACAATGTTCAATAAAGTGTTTTTCTCTCTCAAAAAAAAAAAATAAATAAATAATATAATAATAATAAAAAATAATAATACCTAATAATAATAAAAGAAAAATAATAACATAATAATATATAATAAAAATAATCATATTTATATATATATATATATTATAATAATATGTATAATAATATTGGCCGCAAGAAGAACATAAACGGAGGAAGGGCTAATGAGACCAACTTAAAGTAGCCGCAATTCAAAATTCTTCTTCATGAGAAGTACTTATGGAAATTTTTACGTCCAGATTGATGAAACTAAGCTGAAGTTACTCCTCGTAAAATGAATTCTTCCGGGGGTAGGTACGTTAAGTAAGATTAATATCTTAATGAATCTTAATCTTAATGAATTAATAAATTAATAATGAATAAATCATTCCATCTCAAATTTGGCCAAAAACATGAAAATTGCTGTTAATGATAACTAAGTTGATGAGTAAATTATTTGGATGTTTTTAGATAGAGTAGTCGCTTTAAGTGTATACAAAAATAGTTTAATGAATATTATTGAACAGTAGCACTGATTTGAATTCCCTTATATGAAACTGCATTTTTACGATGTTGTTGATACACAAAACATGATTGAAAGTTTGTCCCGAAATGAAATGAATGTAAGTACATTCTTTTTGGGCCTAGTCACAAACAACTCGAATTAGAGCAAATCGGGTTGAACCTCTTGGGATGCGCATACGCTGATGTTCGTTATTTAAAAATGAAATTCATAGGAGACCTTCTCCAGGCTAACTAGCTTTCTACAGAGAAATTATCAACAACATCTGGCCATGACTTTGTGTAGTAGTGAGCGGAACAAAAAATGCACAAATTTTAAAATTTGATGAAGTTTTGAGGAACTCTTTTTAAATTAAGATGATGTTATATTTTTTGGATCTATTGCTTTGGAATTGAAGACACTATTCTGCGATTTAAAAATATTCAAGAGTATTGAACACCGCCATTGGCTACCGTAGTGGTTAGACAGAATAGGAGGAAGGAACGCATGTCATTACGTAATTTTGATATTGGATTTTGGTACGCTTGATAAGTCCTTACTTCCCAGATAAGACTTTCATTCCCAGTCCAATCTCAGCAAACACATCAATCATCGTAAGTAGGTACCAATAGCTGTACATAAGCGCTCAAGATGGAAGAAAGTAAGTGGAAGAGGGTATTCCAAAAGTTATTGGGTGAACCGAATTGAAACTAAAGTAAAAAGCCAAACGGACGATTAGGCGTATCGAAAGGTGTGAGCAGAAGTACGCCGTCATTGAAGCAAGGGAGCGCTGCGGGAGATAAGTCTTTTGAAACGGTTTGATAGATGGCTGGCTCCATAACCATTGGGGTTGAATCCAAGCCTCGCCACGGGAGTTCCAGGGAAGATAACCCTCCTCATTAATATACATAAATTGACACACTCTCCTCGCCGGGACTCGCTCAAGGGGTTCAGGAAAGGTTTAGGGTGACTTTATTGAATTTTAATGTGTTGACAAACCACTGCTTCCGACCGCACAAGAGAGCTCAACGCTCGCCTGCCAGCCCTCTCCATGTTTTAACGTGTATTACAAATTCACAAATTATCTCGAATCAAGAGTCTACCGTCGAACTCTACTACATTTCTTCACTTACCACTTCTGATGCTCCCATACAGATTATTACACAGACTTGCCCAAGAGTTATGTACATGTTAGAAGTACATAGGTCATACATATCTACTGGAAGAGGCATATCTAGTGATGGTATGAATAACTGATACCTGAAGTACTAATTGACTGGACAGCTGTCACTGCTGAGCGTATGGGAGTGAATGCCAGTGCTGGACTCACTGATGGACAGAATGGACGGACGAGTCTTCTTTCTTTCTGTAGCTCTCAAGCTGCTGCTTCTTCCCTCACTCCGGATCGTCCAATTCTCTTTGATATTTGAGTAACGAGATGGATCCTAAGGCTACGTGGAGAGTACTTGAGGGTTCTTGTGTAGACAATGAAGGTCTTAGGTCAGTCTACCCGATCTGCAAAACCTAGGGCACCAGTGTGAGGTAGCACTTAGTTTTTACAACAGTAGGTGACTGCTAAGCTCGATGATCAGGCTTATGGTTGTTTAATTTTCCATAATGACATGGATTGGAATAATATAGTCCCCTGGTCATCCTGCCAGGCTCATGACACGCTCCAAGTTTTCCAAAAAAGTTATAATGTTTGTAATAAAATAGGTCGCGTTAAAATCGCAGAAAAATTAAGAACAAGAAGTCCACACAAAAATTACATTATTATTATCATACACACATAAATTGCACATAAACTCACTTCCAACACTACCAGAATGACTAGGTACTTATATTATTCCGTATAGTTGTACAGTTCTTTTCGATCACCAGACAGATGTAATAGTCTATTGGGGTTGATTTCCGATGTCCCTGAACTGAGACAAGACTTGTCTAGTACTTAGTACAAACCTAATCATAGTAATGGAGCTAGATTCATGAATAATACTGTTTACTGCCCAATTCTTTCGTAAACTTGACCATTGGCCGAGGGAGAGGATGTGCTTTTTATTGGTATTCTCAATACTTTTTATATTTTCTGTTTTTCTCGATTCAAAATAAAATAATGAGAAGTGCCAACCAACCCATTTATTTTACTTCGTACAAAGTTCCTCGTTTTGCACAACGCTCAAAGAGAACGTTTCTCCCCATATCAACACCTCCAGCTGAAGAATTGAGTGTTACGGGAAAGAAACACGGGGAGAAGGAGGATTTGAAGGAACGCCAAGAAAAAGGAATTGTGAGGAACGGGGGCGAGTGAAACGTGCTTCCAGCTCAGTTGCTGGGGGCAGTAACAAGACATGTAGATGGCCTAAGGTGCTCCGTGGGGGTCCAAACAAGGCCAATTCCCCTCCACCATCCCTCCTCTCCAGAGAGTGACACCCCAGCCCAACCCAAGTCGAGCCCACAAACAAACCGCTGAGAACGACCGAGATTTTCGCAAAGGAAACTTCAGATCAGGCTAATCACCCACGAGCAAAACCGGAAAAAGATTGGGAAGTAATGTTGAGAAGTAGTCGGAATTCTGCTCTAAAATAACAGATGTACCAGAACAAGCAGCCCCAATGACGGCACATCTCTTTCCACGGCGTAAACAGGATATTGGTTTATTATTTATTATTAAAATCCTTTGGAATCGAGCAAAACATGTTCTTACCTCAAAATTTACATTTTACATTTCAAGGTAGGTACGTAGTAAGGGCCAAATACGATTCAACCCAGAACAAAACATTATAACTCACTAAGTATTTATTCAGAAATTCTTGTAGGAAATTTTACCAGATACTTTATTATTTTCAATAATTTTAAAATAATATTATCCACTAAAAACCCTAAAAAATTGCGTTTTTAAGCAATTTTGTTATTATTTAATTTTTATTTTTAATGAAGTAAATTAATTTTTAATAAAATCAAAGTACAGGTTTGTATTAATTGTACATTAATTAATTAATTATTAAGCGTGCATCAATCGAACGAAGAAGACACTAACTACCTATAGGAGCCTGAGTAGGACTTTTTACGTTATTATTAAGATTATCGTAGAGGGTACCCACCTACCTTTAAGACTGTAACCCGCACCCTCCACCATAGTTAGATATAGGTACCTACTCATTTTTTCTCGATTCCTACGAGGTTTTTCGTTGAAAGGGCGTTGAGTCTTACCATCTTTTGTGGCCAGTAAGTGCACGTGACAACCCCTCCACCCCAGATCATTAGAGAATGTCGACACGGAACCCGCGCAAAAGGTCCAATCCTATTTCTATATAACTTCGAACAGAGAAAAAGGAGAGAAGTGAGAGAAAAAAACCAAACGATGAAGGGAAAAACGAAGCTTGGATACACGGGGAAGGAATAGAACCTCTTTCAAAGAAATCGTCAATTCAGCCGGCGTCACTTGTTTGTGTTTATTGGAACGTCACTTATGTTTCCCATGAGGGGCAAAAGAGGTTCCCTCATTTCCTATCTTCTTTTTTCCCTCCCTCCCCCTACTTTATGTCATTGCCCGAATTACAAAAAATACCCTTCTCCACGGAGTTCGTAGAACATCAAGTGAAGGCGTTTTTACTGTTGTTTCCCCCTTATGACAATTGGGTAACCAATTCTTTGGCAATGTGGGATTGCGTTGTTGGTACTCGTAGAAAAAATAACCTCCAATCTACTACGTACTTCGGCTGTGACTAACAAATGATGGAATAAGTCGAACCAAGAGATTACGGCACAACTGAGACCAGGGGAATTGATGCAGAAATATTAGAAAAGGGATCTGGTAGCTACACACATAGGAAGAACCAACTCAGTGAGATTGTTTCAGAAACGTATACTTTCTTACAGAATCATCACTATAGAATCTGATGGTTGTGTTATTGAGGCACAACTGACTCAATTCACGCGACTCTTTTCACCCTCCCAATCTAACAGTCTTTGGGAAATTTTAACGGATGGCAAACCAACTTCTTGAGCAGTTAGTGAGACCGGTGATTCCAGTCGCGACAGGACTTTGTGGAAGATTCAGATGAGAAATTAAACATATTGTTTAGTAATGCATGCATTCCAGGGGACGTCCCATTGGATAAGCATTAGGTCAATTTAAACCAGCTGGTAAGCGATAAAGTTGTTTCACTCGATGTAATTTATTTATTATTTTAGACAAGAAATACTGAACCCCCCCCCCCCCCACCACACTGTTATCCACCATAACATTTCTAGCGGCGTGGGAGCCAAGAATCTGAAGAGCATTAGCAAGAGCATCCATGATCTACGATACCCAACATGCGAATTCGAGTTCACCCCCCCCCCCCTTCCACTCACCAATGGTGCCAGTCTGGCACCAAAGCGGAAATACGTCTTAACATTGATGTTTCATCTGTTAGTTTTAATAGGCGGTCCATCGAGGTTCACATCCGTATTCAAGGTGAAACACAAGAAAAAACCCACGAAATATGCGGTTTATGGTGTCCTGGCACCATGGTGGCACCACTATTAGTTCCATGATGGCACAGAGAATAATTCATGAGAATCCGGAGGTATTATGAGAATTTTTCCTCTATTTCAAAGCTTGGGTACAATTAGTAAGCAGTAAAGGAACCGAAATATTGAAAAATCGGATATTTTGTGAATATTATCCCCCCACTCACCCCCTCCTCTTGCGAATTTTGGTACTCTGGTAAAATTATGTACAACTCGGAAGTTATTTTGAGTCAAACAAAAAAAGAAACAAGCAAATCGGTTGGAAATGGAGGCCTGGGCAGAGTTTACAGGATTATGCTCGCAAACGCACGTTTTTTAAGCATTAACCCCCCCTTTCCCCCCCTTAAAAAGCAAAATTCAAAATTTCGGCGCCTTAGTGCACAACTAGATAGTTTTCAACGTCGATGAAAAAAAGAACCACAAAAATCGGTTGGGAACTAAGGCCTGGACAGACGACACAAGATTATGCCCAAAAACGCACGTTTTTCGAGCAATAACCCCCCCTTCCCCCCCCTTAAAAGGCAAAATTCAAAATTCCGGCGACGTAGTGCACAACTAGATAGTTTTCCGCGTCGAACAAAAAAAGAACCAGGAAAATCGGTTGAGTACTAAGGTCACACACACACACACACACACACAGACATACACCTATGGTTTTTTCGCGGATTTGGTTTCAGAATGGTCTAAAACGGATTACTGTGTGGTTATTTTTTTTTCTGTTGAGTGTTGTCCTCCTTCACCCCAGATCGATCGCATAAGGACGCCCAAGTCTTACTCTGGGACGTCCTAAAAAGAGAGATTCGATAGGCAAGCGAAACCATCGTTTTCCAGACTGGGGATTGCGGGTATGGATTTTTGAGCACAAAAGAACTGTTGGAAGTTGTCCCGAGTTACTGCCCAATGGACTGAAAAAACTTCTGTAATTATTATTTATTCAGTTTAAAATTAATTATTATCATTAGCGAAAAGTTGGCCCCACAGAGCTCTTAGTGCTACTATTTTAAATTAATATAAAAAAACTGTATATTAAACATTTTCGAGCTGGGGCATTTTGGAAATCTTTTTCCCTAATTTCCACCGCTTAGAAGTAACTGGCACTAACCAAAACTTTGCGGCACAACTGGAACCCAAACGGTGCCGGTACCCTAAATTTCAACAAAATTGGTTCACAGGAACTGAGGAACGTGCCGCGTACGGCATGCATTTTCTATTCGATTTTTGGATTCTACAAACCTTGAAACGTAAACCATCAAATTTTGAGGGGGTTACATTTTCTCTAAGGTTTATTATTGAAAATATAGAAATTCTGCTCATTATACCTTGTAGTTTTCTTGCACTGTATCATAGAAACCAATCACGACGATCCCGCTGAAAGGTACAAACAGCCTACTGATACCCACCACTACCCACAGAAACATAATCGCAAGTCTGGTTCTGCTAACATTTTTAATCAAAGATAGGCGATTTTAACTACAATTTAACGTTCCAGAGTTAAACTTGATGGATTCTACCGAGTTCAATCAAGTTTAACCAATAAAAATAATTGCCTTCCTGTGCTACTTAAGTATTAATTTTCCGATTTTTCTATCAATGTTATTGGAAAGAAAATATCTAAAGTTTGTGTACTGAGCGAATTTCACATCATCATTCCTTATTGGAAATTAAATTGTTTTGTTTTAAGCTAATTACCTTTCAAGAACTTAGGACTTACTTTTACGATGTTCGTATTCCTGATATTTCTATGTTATTCAAAATTGTAATTACATAGGAACTTGCTGCTGTAGAAGCTTCCCAATTTGACTCTTACCGGTTAAATACCGGTAAGTGGTTAACAGTAACAACAAAAATCAAAAAAGGTGGAGAAGGGGGGGGGAGATTAGCGTAATCATGATTAACTTGGTTAAATCCGAACGACATTGTCCATTGCTAGAAAGTTCGGATAGCCCTAATCTTGTGTAGCTCAATCAGAGTTGCTATTGCATTTTTGGTGATGTCAGTCCTTCACCATCATTGCCTTTTATCATCATTTGGTTTATTATTTTCAATAATAAACCTTTGAATCGAGCAAGAAAGTTTTAACTCCCCCTCAAAATTTAATGGTTCACGTTTCAAGGTAGGTTCGTGGAAACCGAGATCGAGTTTAAAAAAAAAACGCTGCAAATTATTACACAATGGTTTATTATTTTTCTATATAGATCACTCGTCTGCAAAGCCACCAACCATCCAACATGAAGAAAAACCGATCGCGTTTCGGTCAGCTAAAATTTGAACGGAGATTAGGCCTCTTTTGCGATTCACACTCGTGTTTCTGATTTTTCTTATGTCCAACCCTTAAATTCTTGTAGGGAGCTAACGGTTCGTCCTGTAGAGCTCCGCGTGGTCTCAAAAAATTCTACACTATCTTAAATTGATGGAAAAACAATACCTTTATATCAAATTTTTTTTAGTCAGCCCTAACACAAAAAATTTTGATATAAAGGTATTGTTTTTTCTTCAATTTAAGATTCTATAGAATTTTTAGAATTTTTTGAGACCACGCGGAGCCCTGTAGGACAAACCGTCTGCTCCCTACGAGAATTTAAGGGTTTTACGTACGATAAATCAGAAACACGAGTGTGAATCACAAAAGAGGCCTAATCTCCGTTCAAATTAAAGCTGACCGAAATGCGATCGATGTTTTTCTTCGTGTTGGATGGTTGGTGGCTTTGTAGACGAGCGATCTATATAGAAAAATAATAAACTATTGTGTGATACCTAATTTGCAGCGTTTTTTATTCGATTTTTGTATTCTACGTACCTTGAAACGTAAACCAACAAATTTTGAGAGGGTGTTAAAAAATTTCTTTCTTGGTCGATTCCAAAGGTTTATTATTGAAAGTAATAAACCAAAATCCATTCGTCCGCCTTACAATGCACTTTTCTTAGTTATTATGGACCGATTTTGATGAAAATTGGTGTACGGGTTCCATTTGAGGGACTAGTTGTGCCGCCTAGTTTTTGGTTATTGTAAGTCACTTCTACGGGGTCAAAGAATTTTTGACCTATTTAATAGGAGCAAATTATTACACAAAGGTTTATTATTTTTGTATATAGACCACTCGTCTGCAAAGAACTCGGCTTTGCCATTGCCACTACCTGCCTACCACGTACCTACAGCGATCCCATTTTGGTCAGCTGAACTTTGAGCGGAGATTAGGCCTCTTTTGCGATTCACACTCGTGTTTCTGACTTAGGTATCGCAAGTCCAACCCTCAATTACAAGTAGGGAGCGAACGGTTTGTCCTATAGAGTTCCGCGTGGTCTCTAAAAATTCAATACTACCTTAAATTGATGGAAAAACAATACTTACCTTTATATCAAAATTTTTTGAGCTAGGGCGTTTTCAAAATTTCAACCATTAGAAGTGACCGACATCAACCAAAAGCTTCGGGACACAACTAGACCTCAAATGGAGCCTGTATTATTCATCGAAATAGGTCCATGGGAACTAAGGAAAGTGCCACGTACGGTGGACGGACGGAAAAATTTGTAATCGATTTTCGGAAACAAAACCAACAAATTTTGAGGGGTCAAATATTTTTCTTGGTCGTTTCCAAATGTTCATTATTGAAAATAATAAACCAAAATGCCTTGCTCGAAAACTCACTACAATTGGGAATTGTTTACCACCAATTTGAAATAGAATTGAATTTTTAGAATCGAATGAGACCACCTAGAACTCTTTCTGACAAACCGTTCGCTCCGTAAGATAACTTAAGGTTTGGACTTACAATAAATCAGAAACACGAGTGTGAATCGCAAAACACTGAAGGAGATTGGCCTAATAACGTTCAATTTCAGATGATGTTCGTTTCTTTGAATGAAGTTTCGTTTCGCTCTCAGTTGTGCTTCCTTAGCAACCAAGAACCAAATTTCGTAATTAAGGCACCCAGAACTCTCATAAATGTAGCGACCTTATTGCTAACAGATAGTATTAATGGAAAAGTCGCGATCAATGCAGACGGGTGAATACAGTAAAATAATAAACAATTGTGTAATAATTTGTAAAGGTTTTATAGTAATACTAAAAGTGATTCACCACCATGTTCTGATCGAATGCTCTAAACTGATCAGAAACACGATAGGTTATCAAATAAAGTCATTGTATCTTACCGTATTTCTGACCAGTTTTATGCATAATGATCAGAACATGGTCGTGAATCACTTTCACTAGGTATAACTATAAAAACGCTGCAAATTATTACACAATGGTTTATTATTTTTCTATATAGATCACTCGTCTCAAAAGCCACCAACCATTCAACATGAAGAAAAACATCGACCGCATTTCGGTCAGCTAAAATTTGAACGGAGATTAAGCCTCTTTTGCGATTCACACTCGTGTTGCTGATTTATCGTACGTAAAACCCTTAAATTCTCGTAGGGAGCAAACGGTTTGTCCTACAGAGCTCCGCGTGGTCTCAAAAACTTCTATAGAATCTTAAATTGAAGGAAAAACAATACCTTTACATCGAAATTTTTTGAGTTAGGGCGTTTTCAAAATTGATTTTGGAAGTGACCTACATCAACCAAAATCTTCGGGGCACAACTAGACCCCAAATGGAGCCTACATACCAAATTTCATCAAAATCGGTCAATGCTAAGTGGCGAAAGTGCCGCGTACGGCGGACGAACGGCCAAATTTTTATTCGATTTTGGGATTATACGTACCTTGAAACGTAAACCATCAAATTTTGAGGGGGTGTTAAAAAAAAAAATTTTTTCTTGGTCGATTCCAAAGGTTCATTATTGAAAATAATAAACCTAAAGAGGCGTAACAGAAGGACTGTTCCGAAAATTACTTACTTGAGTAAATTATATAAATTACTCGAAATTTTAGAATTATTGAAAATAGGTAGATTTTAATCACGATTTGGGTGAAATACTTGAATAATATGAAAAACGATATCATTTCTTCAATGTAAAATGGAAGTGAATATGATTTATTTGTAGAAGGTACCTACCTACCTATTGTAGAACGCTAGTGATCAAAAAGTAATTCAATAATAAGAAAGTGCGATTCTAGCGAGAAATCAGAACAATAACGGAACTGTGAACTAAAAACTGGTATTTTGGGGTTTTCGAGAGTCTCAACATGATTTGGAATCGAAATTCCGTCAGACGAGAATTCTACTCCAAAAAGACTCATACCATCAATTGAAGAGTTGGTTTTCTTCTTATTTTCTTTGAGAGTTTGTTCTTTTAGTTGCGTGAGTAACTTTTTCAAAGAGGTGGTCTTGGAGATATTTGGTAGTTAATGTTAATATTTCGTCTCATGCTAGGTAAACATCGATTACATAATTAATTTAATAACAGGAACCGCCACTCAAGAGCTACCTGTGAACAGGCTCCCGAACTAGCGCTGATAAGACGAATAGGAGAAACCTTCGCTGACGTAAGAGATCCTTGAGCAATTTTGCCTCCTTTTCTAGGGATATTTTTTAGTTGGAAGTTATATGATTGTTACACTCTAATCTTAAATCCAGTTTTAAATAATAATTAGCTACCTATGAGCGGGAAAATGTTATGTGTTGGTCAGGTTACCGTTGAAATTGAGCATGTGCTCTTACAGGGTATGCCAGACGAGGATAATAAAAAAAGGTGAGATCTGATTTTTACAAAATTACTTATGCAAAAATTATTATTCTGCTTTAATTTGCATTGGCAAGTTAGACAGGCGTCACAGCTTACCCGGTAGGTAGATAGGTATCTGTACCAAGTGTGGACAGGACCTACTACGGCTGCAAGAGCCATCTCTTGAGCTTCAACTGAACTAGTGATTCGAGGCAGTCTGTTTTCTTCATATGATTTTATCATTCAGAATCAGAAAAAGAGGCACGGTTATCGCTACAAACGTCATTCATCGCGATACGATACCTAATGTTTATTTGTAACAGTATCTTACCAGTATGAAAAGACTATTAGATACCTTATTTATTTAATAAGGAACGTGAACTAGAATCTCAGAAAATTGTTGTATAACAACAGGTGGATAGTTACTGGAAATTAGTTCGATATGCCGGGAAGAGTTCTTTGTGTTGGCTTGTGCTGCATAGATATTGTACAAATATGCAAGGAATTCCCTGGAGAAGACTCGGATCAAAGGTTAGTTCAAAAACATGAATCACCAAATTTGGCACCCAAGTTAGAACTGAATTGAAGGTGCGATTTTCTGTATTCTTGATATAAGTAGGTACCTACTGCTGAAAACGCTGATATCTTTTTTTAATTCTATCTTTATTAGTTCCAGACTTGATTTTTCCAAATCTGGTCTCCTAAAACCTCACTAAAAAAAAGTCTGCCAAGTGGGTGTGGCACATAGCTTCCTCGTATCCATAACCCGATTATATAGATGATCCGATGCGTGTAGATGGTTCCCTATGAGAGTAGTGTAAGGTACTTAGAACACCAATCTCTAAGTACCTTTCACTATCCTCATAGGGGACCATCTACACGCTAATCTGGACAATCCTAGAAAATTTCATCAAATTCGGATGAAAAATTAAGTGAGTAGGTGTATGTGATTGGATCAATAAATAAACAGCCTCGGCTAGGTTTCGAACCCGTGACCTTTGGAGCTCAGATCAAGACTTTTTCCTCTGAGCTACCAAAGACTTGCAGTTAGTGGGATTTGAGATTCTCACATGAGACCATCCCTCTATGAAAACAAATTCTCTGTGATTTTCATAGGGGACCATCTAAACACTACTCTGTAACATCCCTGAAAATTTCATTGAAATCGGATGGAAAATGTAGAAATTATGGCCGTTACTAGGAAATTCACGTTTGCGCATGCGCAATGGCTACTATCAGTCCGAAGATGGTGATTTTCATAGGGGACCATCTAAATACTAATCTGTAACATCCCTGAAAATTTCATTGAAATCGGATTGAAAATGTGGAAGTTATGGCCGTTACAAGGAATTCACGTTTGCGCAGTCGCTTCTATCAGTCCGGGGATGATGATTTTCATAGGGGACCGTCTACAACCTAATCCACATAATCCCTGAAAATTTCATCGAGATCGAGTGGAAAATGTGGAAGTTATGGCCGTTACAAGGAAATTCACGTTTGCGCATGCGCAGTGGGTACTATCAGTTCGAAGGTGATGATTTTCATAGGGGACCATCTAAATACTAATCTTAAACATCCCAGAAAATTTCATTGAAAACTGATGGAAAATGTAGAAGTTATGGCCGTTACAAGGAGTTCACGTTTGCGCATGCGCAGTCGCTTCTATCAGTCCGGGGATGATGATTTTCATAGGGGACCGTCTACACACCAACCCGCACAATCCCTGAAAATTTCATAGAAATCGGACAATAACTTCGTATAGTTATGCGCGTTACAAGGAATTCATGACAGACACACAGACAGACACGGAACCAAAATTGTTCAGAAAGGTCTAAAACGCAAAACGCGAGTGGAAATTTTGATTTTGGAGAAATTTTTTTTGTTCGTCCTTGAAAAGTGAAAACAAAGCTTCCGCTACCTTGGTAGACTCGGAAGCAAAAAAGTTTAAAGTTAGAGAAACAATCCAAAGTGAATTGTGACTGTTCTACTGGGTACCTATATCAACTCTTTTTTTGCAAAGGTTCATGCGTATTGAATGTTGATTTCAATTCACCATTACTCCAGATAATTTTGGATGTGATAAAAAAATTCAATTTCGAAGAAAAAAAGTTCTAAAAAATGTGTTTACTGAAGATAAATTACAAAAAATCGAAAATTTGCCGAACTTATTGTCTGATTTTGATGAAATTAGCTCTATTTTACGCTTATACTCAAATGTACAGTAATATTGATAGTCATGTTCTCACTGATTCATGATCAGGATGGTCGAAAACAGGATATAGGTGGTGTTGGTTGTGGCTCCATATTCAGAGCATCGCAAAGTGTTGCGCTACCACTCCATCAAGACTGCTCAGTGTTGCAGGATATTGCGTATCTGCTACCCCTGTACGGAGGTGGTTGTTTTATTGTGCTACCACTGTGCCTACCTTTACTTTTCATAATAATCACAGCTGTTCGATTACCAGTATTTGAGTTATCATCCTTTAATAAGCATCGCTCACCTGAATTTTAATTTTTTCAGGTCTATTGAATGCCAATGGCGGAGAGGGGGAAACGCCTCAAATAACTGCACAGTATTGTCTCTCTTGGGTGCCGAATGCTCATTTTTTGGAAACGTTCCAGACAATTTATTTTGGAAGTATGTCTACAAAGGTTCCCTCGTTTTTTTAAAAATATTTTTAGAGTTGGTTGTTCCCTTAAATATCCACTTACTTACCAAATAGCATGAAAATTTAGGTGGGCAGTAAAAGTTCCTCACAAATGTTAGCTAAGTTTTTTTGATATGAAACACGAAAACCATGTTGCTGATTTCCCACATTTAGAATCAACATCACGATAAAGAATGGGGTATTTCAGTCAATTTATTAAAATTTTTTTTTTCAAAAGAGTATGGCTCAGGAATGACAGTAATTGGGTCTGTTTGTCGAGAAAATATTTCTAAAAAATCAAAGAAGCTAAGGAAAGTTGAAGATTTGAAAGGTAGTTGATTTGAAAAGTAGCTAGCCAATCGTGACGTAGCTAGCCAACTGTGTTTAAAAAAAGTATCCATGCACAGAGAAGCAATGAAACCCTTGGAGGACCTCTTGGATACTACAAAATACTACTCACACATGCGCGCGGCATAAGTGTGTGTGCGTTAAAGTGAGGCCCGCCTTTTTTTCAAAAGTGTGATCTCTTTAATTAATTTTTCTACCACATGTTATAGTATCATTGGGCTTAAAGTTGGAGTGTATAGGTTTTCAAGGGTGCTGAATCCAAATTTGAGGTCAAAAACCTGAATTTCTGACCCACCGAAATACCCCATTCTTTCCGATTTATGTTGATTTTTCAGTTATCTTGTTGTTTTTTCGGAATTCTCTGCTTATTTTATGGATATGAGCAATTCAGCAACTACGCTGGAAGCAACTTCTAACTATCCAAAAAATTGAAAAAATCTGGTGATTTTACGGTGTTTTGAAGGATCCTGAAAATCAGAATTATCTCACTATTATTTTGGTGGGTAAATAAGAAGGCTGTTGTTTGGACTTTTTACTGTGTTCACAATTTAGAGTCCTAGTAAACGTTTATTAGCTAAATTGACTTTTACTTTAGATCCTATTCGGGTGAAAGATTGGAAGGATTGCTTGATAAGGGAGATTGTTGAAGTGAGCTACCGTTATTAACTGAAGGTGAGGTAATGGGTTATTTAACTGGCGTGGTGAGACACCGTTATTAAATGGGTGTTTGGTGGTTAGGTTAGAACATCCACCACGTAGGACCACCAATGCTAGAGTGAGGCGAGGAAAGTTCGAGAGAGATGAGTAAGTGCGAAGTGATCGAGTCAACTTCTGAAGGACTGGATGCAGCAGCCTCTCGATTTCGGGTATTTACATGCTAAGGTAGATGAGAGGTAGGTGGAGGTAAAGGAGCTTGACCCTTCCCTTCAGCCACTTGTTCGACTCGAGATGCCACCCATCTATTCTTTATTTATGAAAACATTTTCCTAGGAGGAAATCATGACTGTAAATACTTTTTTACTTATCTAAAATAAATTAAGATTTTTAAAACCTAGAGAAATTAATTTTTGGCCAAATTAATTAAAAGCTCCCAATGACCATTTGGCAGGTACCCTACCTACTTCTAAGTAGTTTCTAGATACGTATTTTATATTTTGTTTTGATTTACAGATTCGCTAAGGAGAACTTTGATTTCTACAACATCGATACATCTCACTGTGTGATTTACGATGGCAGTTACGAATTCCCACTATCCACTGTCATAGTTAACTCTCAAAATGGCTCAAGGACCATCATACATTCGAATAAAAATTTGCCTGATGTACGCGCTGACGATTTTTCCAAAGTCGATTTATCACAATTTAGCTGGATACACATTGAGGTGGGTGAATTGGTATCATAACTAATAGGTAAGTACCCAGATAATAACACCATCGGAGCTAGGGCCTTTGTACTTGCCCACATTGTAGTTGTAATTCGCAATAATCATATTAATTCCGGTTATATTTCTCATATCGACACAGGGGCGGAAATCTGAAGAACTTCATAAAATACTGAAAATTGCTCAAAATCACGCATCTTGCATAGAAACCACGGTTTCAGTCGAGCTCGAAAAAAAGAGAGACGGGTTACTGGAGTTGGCCCAATACGCCAGCGTCATATTTATCAGTAAGGATTTCGCAGCTCACCATGGCTGGCTAGACATGTGTGCAGCAATAGAAGGAATGAAGCAGCACGTTCAGAAAGGGTGAGTAACTTACTGAATAGATCAAATACAAGGAAATGTAACAAAATGATCAATGCGTTTTTCCATCACACAATTGTCAAAAAGTTAATCGTCCTGAAAAAAAAAAAAAAAATTGTTCAGTATATGTGAGACGTAGCCAATTCATCGCAGCTACACAATGAGGAATTTCACCGAATTCTGTTTGCATTTTTCCTGAATAGTTAATGGTGTGGGATAGTTGAAAATCGGGCTGATTTCGGAAAATAAGTCTCCTGTTTTTTGGGAGACAATCAAAATTTTTTATTTCAATACTAACCGGGAAAACGGACGTGAAGCGGGAACGCTCGCTGATTGGGCTGTTTAGATCGCCGTCTCCTCCCAGTGTTGCCCATTGGGACGACGAAATCGTGTTTTCTAAGAGAAAAGTTATCAAACAAAAACAGGGGAAACCTAATTTTCCCCATCTTGCTTTTTCTATTTTTTTCTTCAGTTTTTCGATTTTGAACTTTACTGTTTCGTGAAATTTTGCATCTGGGGACTATAGGTTTCTCGATCTCAGCACTTCAAGCGGCCATAAATGAACTATTCCAGGATGACGTCATTTTCCCGGTTTTTTTAAACATTCGTATTTTCTACACTGTTTTGTTTATTCGTAAATTAGGAAGTTCGAGCTGAAAGTTTGCCTTAGGAGGTTTTTCGAGGTGCTGACTCCGATTTTGGGGTCAAAAATAGGAAATTCCGACATGGCAAAATTCCTCATTCTATCGAAGCGAAGCTACATAATCTCTTTCGCTGGGTAGGTAGTAATGACAATCCTATGCCCTTAATGTAGGTCTTACTTAACGTACTTAACAAATTTTTGGTGTTCTTCAGAGCTACGATCATTTGCCCCTGGGGAGATCTGGGAGCTGTGGCATACCGAAGTGACGTTGGATTGGTGAGGTCACCAAGCTACCCTCCTCCTGAAGTGGTCGACACCTTAGGAGCCGGAGATACATTCATCGCCGCTACAATATTCAGCCTTTTGAAAAACACTTCTCTGCAACAAGCTATTGATTTTGGGTGTAGAACTGCTGGAGCGAAAGTGGGAGGGAAGGGATTTGATGTAATTAAAGACAAACAAAATATTTCGTGAGTTTCTATGAAGATTGTGATTTTATGTAGAAGCGGAACACTTGAATTTTTTGAAATCAAGTTTCGGTCTTTGAGAACCATCTCTAGTTCTGTAATAGTTCATACAATAAAATTCATTCCACTATATTTTTTGAACCAGCTACATTGAATATCTTCTTTCACTCGTCATCGTCGTGATTAATAACAGGAATAATAGGATTAATCATTTATTGACATTGTGATTAAACACAATTCGCCACAATTCTATTCACGCACTATGAGTATGAGTAAAGTCATAATCACAAGACTACTAGGATTAATCATTTTTTAAATTTAATTAATCACAATTCGCCCATGATTAATCACAGAATTCTATGATTAATTACTTTTTAAAATGATTAATTATATTATTCTTGTGTTTGATCACAGATTTCCTGTGATTATGACTTTAATCATATTCATAGTGCATGAATACAATTTTTATCCTATTATTCCTGAGATTAATCACAGATTTCCTGTGATTTACAATGTACTCTTAATCATTCTCTGTGGTTATGATTTTATTCATACTATTAGTGTGTGAATACGAATTAATCATAATCACAGAAACATCTTAAAATTCTTAATCATATTCATGAGTATGATTTTGACCAACTCTACCTCCTCCCCATAGACGTATCTGTCAAAATTTTCCGAACTTTCCCATTCTCATCGCATAATTATGATCATCAAATTTACCCTCATAATTTGGGAATCTCACCTGCATAAATTGATACGTAATATCTACCTATCGGAATGAATCACTGAAGGCCACGCCTGACTCAATACCTGAGAATACCAGGTAAATGACGTCACTGGGGACACGTCAACTCCGATATCAATACCCACTTGATAACTACAACATTCTTCAGTTTTATTGCACAAAACACACAAACAGTGAAACCTGCTATTCATCAGCAAACTGGAATGTAGATTATGTGTTTAATTCAACTAACCATATTTTATAATAATACATATTTTACATGTTTCCATAGATAATTTTATAAACTAAAGCGATAACATTTTGCGGAAAGAAAACACGAGGTAATGATGCAATATACATTTAGATAACTGTACAGATCGAAATAAATTTACAATTTTATTACTTCTCTTGCAAACTAGATATTGTACGTATAAATCTATGTATGAAGGGGAGTGTAGAAGGGGGATGTTTTGTTTCAGCGAACATAATTTTCTTAGAAAGCAAAATATAGCTTAAGTGAAAATGGGGATGTAGTTGTCGATCTTAGCACGATGCTTTTGCGCGACACACTCGGAAATCCAGACGATGTTTCGGCATTCCTGCTCTTTCAGCTTCAAGTATGAATAGAAAACTCCGAAATGGAACTGTTGCATGAAGGCGTTAACGTTCAATTTTACCTGAAAACAGTTGGGTTTCATTAGGCCTCCATTCCACGGTAGTTCGAATGAATTAGTCACCAAATTGAAGAAAACCAGAGTTTTGTTGTAACTTTGAACACAGTGCTCGGGTTGAGGGTGGACAGGGGGAACCATAATGAAGAGGCATAGGTCATACTCCTGCGAAGTTTTACCAGGACATTGGAAGAGATCCTGAAGAGGAAACACGCAGATCAACTAAGAAGACGGAAAGGAGTTGTTGAAGTACGTTAGGACTCTATTCTGACTTAGTGTTCGAAAATGGAAGTTAGTAAAATTGGCAAAATTGTACACTGACTTGAAACATGAACTAGAATTTACGCTTATGAATAATGATATTATACTTGCTTGGCTGTCAGTAAAGATGTTTATCTTCTTGTTGCTGATGCCAAGATTTATTAATATAATACATTCATTAATTGCAAGAACTTCCGTTTGGAATACTGTTGCATATTTGTCCAAGCTATAGGAGAAGGGTTACCACGAGGCTGGGTATGAATACTACTGCTTACTGAAATCACATCTTATCATAGCCTGGCAAATCTGCTCTGTTCAAGTTCACATTACAGAGTTTTTGCACGCCACTACCGGGGCCCGTGGAACCTCTTCACAAAGCACCCTCATCTCGGAGTTCGCGGGTGACGATGAATTGGCCTCCCACCAACAGCAGGCGTGAATGGGTTCCCCAGACAGTCACCCGTTTCTAGAGCCCCCCCCCCCCCTCGTCCTTAGTTAACTTTAGTTAGCCTACTCCTTCAAGTGGGTAGCATCCTTGGTTGCTTGCGCTAGTCTCCTCCTAACAGGCCCCGTCAAATTTTGGCAGCAAAAACTCTCTATCAACAACTAGGACATCCAGGATCATGGAAGACCTACCGGACTTCTTGCCCTCGTCTCTTAGCGAGAAGCCCGAGGCCCCAGCCCTCTCCCTCTCAACATCCCAGCCACCAGATGACAAGGCACCTGATATTTACTTCGTGACTGCATCGTGACATAGGACGTGGCAACTCCTTGGACACTACTGCACCACATGGTAGAGATGTTTATTTCCAATCCGACGGGCACAGCAATGGGTATCTTAGTCCCACAACTACCCCTCGTAGACTGTACTGCAGTAGGCAAGGATGGCGTGGAAGGGCCTTCAATGCCCTACGAAGCCTATTCCAACTATTGGGATGAAATTATGCACTTGGAGCACTGTCGGAGTTCTTTACCATCTGCTGACTCAGGTAGTGCAATAGCAAATTCAACAGACGAGCTGGGTTTTTGAGTGGATGGTTGTTTAACCCCTTCCCATGAAGTGTATCGCCTTCAAAGTTTACATAAAACTAACACTATTTGAATGTTGAAAGCGTGCAAGAAAATGGCATACCACCCAAATTATAAATATTTAAATTTTTTTCGGAAAACAAACACAACTCACCTCGTGTTCAAAGAATTTATCCTCCAAAGTTTTCTCTCCAGGATTGTTACCAGCGCCATCAAAAAGTTTAGCATATTCCTAGAGAAAAAAAGACAACAGAAATTTAAAATCAACCTTTAACTGTGGACTGATATCTCAATAATTATGGTTCAGTTCCTCTGTCAACATTTGGACTTTTCAACGGTACCCGCAGTGAATGAAGGTGGGTAACAGGTACTTACAGCGTAGTACTCAGCAACAGCCCTGACTTGCTCGTAATCGTCAGCACGGGCCAAAGCAGCCAAACCATCCGGATGAAGTTTACCACAGCGGGGGTACAACTTGAATCGATCATCTTTGGTCAGTTCAGTTCCGAATGAGTTGATGGTTATGATGAACGCTCTGCGGTCTGCCTCAAACTGTTGGAAAATCACGAAGAAAATTTGTAAACTTCGTACCTAATTATTATTAACAGGCAAATTCAGAAAGAAACGTAATTTCGAATGTTTATGTTAGTTCAAAATAATTTTGAATAATATTGATAATAATGATTGATTCAAGAATTATTCTTGAATCAATATTATTATGAGCTTAATACTGTTACTTCATTTTCCTTTTATATATTCCAACATTAATCAACAATTTATCACGGATCATCGGTATGTACCAAATCAATCAACAAATAGTATAAATTCAGATAAAACCACTTACAGCAAGTATTTCGCACATGACATCAGCAGTAGTACCACCCAACTGTTTGCAGAAAGTAAAGAAAGCCTCAAGGTATGCCTTATAGAGAGTATTACGGATAATCTCAATGTTCATTTCATCCAAATCCTGTTCGCTGATGCAGTCAACGAAGAAGGGAGCTGCGAACAATTTAACCAGAGACAAGATTATTCTCCAGACCAGACAATGTAGATTATAAGCACCGAAGAATGATTGCAACAAGCACCTATAGGTCAACCACAGAAACTCTGCTTTCCTTCCTCGTTGTTTATCGTTGTATCACTGAATCTGAAAATCGCCTGGACTTAAGCACCCCTGACTGGAATGACTGAAGAATATTTTAGCAAGGAAGTAGAAGGAAGACTCAGTCAATGTAAAATGACGTGCTGGAAAACCTCCACCATCTCTGGTTTAAGGAAATAAAAACAACTCGATCCACTCAAATTCATATTGCTGCGTCAAAACCCAAGTGGTTATTGATGGCACCACTTGCCGTCGCCAAAAAAAAGTCAGATATGTGCATAGCCATAAGTACCTAAGTACCTATGCATGTAAATAAGTAAATATTCAATTGCATTACCCAGAGGAGTATCAACCAGCACAGCATTGTAGAGTTCAGCAGGCGTAGCAGCGACGTGGATAGCCTCCATTTGTTCGAAACTTCCCAGGGGATGGCATTTGGGAATGAGTTCAGAAATGGGACGTTGATGAAGAGTCCCGGTGATCAACAGAATGATGTTGTCAATCATGTAGCTGTACCTGCGCACAGTCCACGAGAATACATTGAACAAATAGGTGGGCTAATAAAAGCGGATGCCAAGAAAATGTATCTCAGATAATCAAAAATATGTAAGCAGAGTAAGAAGACCCTCAATCAATATTCTTCAAGGAAGATGTCAAGATTGTAAAAATTCAAACAGATTATAAACTCATATACTTATGAAATGAGGTACCTATGAGCGCACTTACATACGAACTCTACAAAAAGCAAAGTAGATGGTCATAATAAAAACGAGTGATCTCTTATCAAACAGAATTCTAGAAACCTGGTATGAGCTAAACTTGAGTATTTTTAAACGCTAAAAACAAAACTAAATAAATTATGAGTAAATAATGAGGAGGACCATGCTAACCGGCACTGGTCTTAAGATTATTAGACAGCATTATAGGATAAAAGAGAATATAGGGAAGTGCGTCGCGGAAAAGATCACCAATTCAGGAAGTACCGAGCAAGACGCGGGTGGTGACGCCAAGGAGTATTCTGGCAGTGATTTCGAAAACACGTTACTCCATAGCACTACGGCCACACCACATGCCACGCCAGGATACAGTTAAAGCAGCTGCCCGGATGTAGTTGGCCGTCAATCCCGAATACTCAAATAGCATCTGCCGGAGATCTTCTCATATCCTTATAGTTTTTTTTTACACTAAGGCATGGAGAGCAGCTGAGAACTCAGCAAGTGAGCTTGGTTATGGAGCATACGGTGTTGCTCATTGCACCATGCTCCCAGCTCGAGCTCAGGAAGGCTAGCAAGTGCTGGCGGTGCTGGAAAGAGCTAGTTACAAACGGAGAAGGAATGCCAAGCCAGTCTTGACAGAAGCATAAATGTATCCATTTCGGACACCCGGTGGGAATCCTTGGCAAGAGGGCACAGCATTTTTGACTTCAATATATATACCTAAGCTTTTCGCTCATCCCAAGGTAAGTCTGCCAAAAACTAAACCATCGTCAGTTTACGCATGAGTAGGAACTGTTATACACCTACTTGAAATTCAACTCCTCCACATGAAACAAGCATGATGGTCCAAGAGAATTGAAGCATAAGATCGAACTGTCAGACGTCTGCTCACCTTTTAACTTCAATGTCCTACAACCTAATTAAATGGAGATCTTACCCAGTATGAGCAAAGTAAAAGAGGATAGAATAACAGATATAAAAGTACCTCCATCCAGCCTAGGTGTTCACCTGAAACTGTTAAAGACTTGAGGCACCCATCTATCGCCTATCTAAACAGTATTATGAGAGCAGCTCGATGTACCACTTACATGCAATCTCTCAAAATCTCGCCTAGTTCAATCCTACCTAAACAATATTGTGGCATTTCAGTCAATTTTTTTTCCGAAAGAACATGGGTCAGCAATTTGGTAATTAGGTCTGTTCACCGAGAAAATGTTTCGAAGAAATTAAGGAAGCTAATGAAAGTTGAAGATTTGAATGATGTGACGTAGTAAGTTGTTGTGACGTATTAACTTGCTGACCTTGAATCGAGACATTCCACTAATCCCAAGTAGTCTCGAATGTCTTGTGGCCTTGGATACCACAAAATACTACACACACACACGCCCGCAGTGTAGTGTGAGGAGAGTCTAGCCCCCAGAAAGTATTTTCAGGTTTCAGCGCTACCTACCGCCACTTCAACGAACTACCATTTCTGATATCTTATCAGGTGATCACACTCGCAACCACATTACCGTCGCTCCTCTAACTTGCAGTTATCCTAAGATTACAATGTAGCGATGTACATGGACTTAGTTGACTCGAGAACATTCATTTTTGAGTTTTACAATTGATTTGAATGCACTAGTGGTGAACTTGATGTGTGTCTAAAAAGAAATAACAACTTAACAGCCAAACTTAGAAATTAGAGAGTGGTAAAGTCGAGGTAAGCCTACTTTTCAGAAATGCCGCTTGACCACGCTCACATCGAGCTGAAAAGGATGGTAGTTCGCTGAAGTGGCGGTAGGTAGCGCTGAAACCCGACAATACATTGTGGGGGGCTAGACTCTCCTTGTAGAGTGTGTGCGTTCATGGAGGCCCACCTTTTTTCAAACGTGTGATCTTTTTATTTAATTTTTCTACCACTTGTTATAGTATCAATGGGCAAAAACTTGGAGTATAGAAGTTTTCAATGGTGCTGAATCCAAATTTGAGGTCAAAAACCTGAATTTCCAACCCACCGAAATACACCATTCAAAGGTTCTAGGTCAGGCGAACTATCTATTCGACCTTACCCACATCTTTTGACGGTTTCGAGCTGGCCAGATACACCCTAACCCAAGTCGTTCAATGGTTTTGGGTTCAGTCGTTCAAACGACGAACTCGAACCCATTATCCTATACCTTTCTTTGTTTCAGTAAATTGTAAAATCCAAGTTCAATTTAGTACCAAGTTTGCCAATTTCAAATTTACTGTTTTACTTCGCTCAATTTCACCAAATTCACATTCGAACATACCTAGTAAGAAATCTCAATACCCACATACTATTTGTTTGCCATTTGAATCCATCAAAGTCAGAGCAAAACTAATTCAAAGCCAAACCATGATAGACAAAACGAGAATCCGATGGGTATCGAAGGACAATTGAACTGTCAGCCTATCCAACTGATCTCTACAAGAACTGAACGTGAGTTACGTACCTATGAACATAAGGTACATATTTAGCCGCAGCTCCACCTACTCAACGATAAGTTGAATGATCAAAAACACTAGTGATGAGATTCGTGCACTGAAGGACAACTAGCGATCTGTCAGGTGTCTGCCCAGCTGACCTCTACTTAACGTAGGTGGGTACCAATCTACAAACGCATGAACTATGTATCTGCCGAAACTTACGTTATGAAATCAAGGAAAGTTGACAAAGGTTCAACAGCTTGATTCCTCATATGCTGGAATTCGATCACCAACTTTTCTCGGAGCTTATCGTCGATTACGGAGACCTGAAGGGGGCTGGGTTCGTTAGCGAGAAAACTCCCATAATCAGTGCCTTGCAAGTGCAACTTCAAATCTGCAAAAACAAATAATTCAATGAACAATAACGGCCTTAATCACGAATCTAGACAATAATATTAAACCGAAATGATCCCACGAAATTAACAATCTTACCTTCAAGACTTTCGCATTGTACCAGATTGAGGTAGTCCGTCTGTCGCAAAATTCCACACTTGAAACCTCTGCACAGCCCTTCCAAGTACCCACCATCGATATTAAACAGAAATCCCATCATTATAATGCCTGCTTACACAAAATTATCTACTAAAATTATAATAAAACTACGACTTCGACAGGACAGCTCAGTAGATACTTCGGAGGAGGACTCGCCCACTAAAAGAGAACGTCCATCTGATTTTGACTCATTTGAGGACGAATCTAGGGACAGCATTTTAGGGGCTAAACGTGAGACGTCTTTGCAAATGTAAAAATCGTAATATGTAATTATCGCCGTAGTTTCTAGCGCTTTAATGAACACTGAAAATATTCCTGGATATATTAGAATTTATGTTTGTTTTGATACCCAACAAAGATAAATTTGTGTGATGAATAAAATTTCAGTTTTGCTTGGTCTAGACCTAACCGATGTCCGTCAGAATATCTTTCGATATCAGTTATCGAACTGCGAATCGTGAAGCTTTCGATATTTTGGAATCGTTTTTCAACGGAGTTTTTAAGCTTTTGAGGAGGATACTCCTCAGTATAATACTTTTATCGATACTCCTCAAAAGCTTAAAAACTCCGTTGAAACGATTCCAAAAATATCGAAAGCTTCACGATTCGCAGTTCGATATAATATCGATGTTAGAGACAACCCTTTTAGATTGTTGATTCAGGCTCCAGGCAGGATATTAGCCGAAATGAGACGAAAGATTGATACTACAATAGTACATTAAGTTAAATTCACAAAATTGAATTATAAAAAATGAATCTCTCAGTCGACGTTTGTTTCGAATCAAAAAACAAATGCATCGATTTAAAAAAAATCGATATTTGTACACTCAATCAGGACCACACTATCTATCGATGTTCTATTCTACATCGAATTTAAATATCGATATTTATTGGAAAATAGGGAGAATCATTATTTCCCTACGTTTTGAAGAGTTACTTTTATATTATTATTGCTAGATCATTACTGGTTTCCCTTCTTTGATTTTTCATTGTTTTTTCTTGAAAAAGATGGAAAACGACTCACCAAAATTATCATCGATTTTTTGAAATATCGATATTGCCTCATTTCCGATTTTGGAGGCACAAGAAGGCCACCACGCAGCAGCTCGTTCTCCGTCTACTAGCTCTTCTCTCCTCTACTCCATTCTTTGCGATTTGTCGTGCCGGGTGCAAACACGTGTTCGGTGCCATTAATTTATCACTAGAAAAGTTTTTAACAATTATTCAAGATTACCCGACGAAAGAGTTCCTGCTCCCCAACTCCTCCTCCCCTCAAGATGGCAAAGACCAACGATTACAAAGTCGGTAAGTGAACTTGCCTCATATTACATAAATAGGTACCTTCCTAGGTATGTTTGTAACTTCTCTATTTATAATCCCTTAGCTTCCCGCGAGGTGTCTTTCTATTATTGTTCTTTCAATCATATTATGAACGCTGTTATGTGCCTACCCTTATCAAGGATGTGTTGTTATTCCGTGTCTGTCTGCAAACTGTACTGTTTGTAAAACAAAGCCCGTTGTGTTGTTTTGTTTTACTCAATTACTGTAGGCATAGTATCTTACTGAACCCCCTACTGCATTGCTCAGTCCGACCAGATAACTAACACTATTCCGACCACTATCCACTAGTGTCCGACCAAATAATACCTACGAAAAGGAGAGGAAAGGAAGAACGTATGACTCACGGCAGGTTCAGGGGTATTGGATAAGGTCAGTTACCTGTAACGTATATTTGTGGAAAAGGGTGTAGTTCGACGTTGTGGATACCCAACTCCCTGTGGGGCTTCGCGTCCATTCTTTTCGTCTGGGGACAGTACTAGTAGTTTGTGATCACCTACCTCACAACTTCCAGTTTCTCACTTAAGGCCATATCACACGAGCGATTTTTTGGCTTTTTTTCCGCTGGAAAATCGCTGGAACGTGAAGAGGAAGTTAGAATAAGTTAGGCGAAGTTGAAGAAGAATAACCGCAGAAAACTGCGAATAGAGCGCATTCTGGCGGCCAGCGATTTTCACTCTAACATGACTACAAGTTTTGGATCAGGTTATAGTAGTGTGGAATTTTGAAGCAACGTTTTAGCGTCGCTCCCACTCCCAGAAAAAATTATCACTTTACTTGTCTCCGTGGTGTCACTACGATCTCGTTTTCTTCAGTTTTTGTGCTCCTGTCGTATTATTCTTCAAAATGGACCCTATTTCCTTGATCATTAATGGTGATTTCTCTGATATTTCTCTACACAATTGATGAGAAGCGAAGTTTCACTTGTTGTCCACCTATTCTTTATATCCTTCGGTGGCATACTTGTTGGAGGTTTAAAAATGAACGAAGAACTGATTAATTTTTCTCTCGGAAAACTGCAGAAAACTGAACAGACGTCGACTAGTAGATCAAGGAATGCTACAACCACAAATTACTTATCGATGGAGAACCTTCGAATGGTTTCCTTCCAGCTTTTTTTCCCGCACAAAATGGCGGACTAGAAAAATTAGAACGCGTTCTAAATATTCCAAAGCTAGAAAAATCGCTCCACCAGGGTGCAGGCTGAGCTATGGGGGGGTTGGGAAGTGGAATTAAAAACCCGCTGCATGGATACTTGAAACACTGTACTTCTTCCCTTGCATGGATACTTGAATCACTGTACTTCTTCCTCTTCACGTTCCAGCGATTTTTCTGCGGAAAAAAGCTGAAAAATCGCTCGTGTGATATGGCCTTTATACAAGGAGACACAGTGTTCAAACAGGTGGGAAAGTATGTACCTACTCTCTTCATACCTCCTCTTGTGGTTTTGGGTTAGGACACAATGTGTGTCATTAGGGTATGGCTTCGTAACATGGCAATTTACCAGAATGAGAAGGCAGTAACCTAACTTGGCATGATATCTCTAGATCCTTCAAGATAGGTATCTACAAGTAACATGCAAAAATTCTAAACCTGCATGAGCCTCTTAAAGTAACGAAATTGTAGACAAACAAAATGAAGCATATTCGCAAGCTTGACCCAACTTCAAAAAAAGGAGATAACTCCAATTGCCTGAGATAGAGATGGGCAGAACGGTTCACTAAGAAGAACGGTTCTGAGCGCTCCGCTCATTCAAAAGAGCCGGATCTTTTAGACGGATCAGTGGCTCTTTTGCGCTCATATTTATTGTAGACGTGAACATGCGATAAAATACGCTGCAAACTATTACACAACGGTTTATTTTAGTTCTGCCCGGAAATTTTTATTCGATTATTGGATACTACATAACCTTGAATCGTAAACCATCAAATTTTGAGGGCAGGAGGGAATAATTTTTCTCTTGCTCGATTCCAATGGTTCATTATTGAAAATATTGACCCTAAAAGCACTGTTGTTCAATGAATCCTTTAAAAAACCAAGGAAAAACAATAAATGAACACGATTAAAGCAATGAATGAGTAGGACATACAAATACAGCTTTTTCGTAAAACGTTATTTAAATATTTATATGAAGTCTGCACATGTTTCTGCCTCCCATGACTGTACCACAGTTTAAGTACAACATTTTTATAGTATAACATCTGATGGTATACTACGTTATTCACCAAACAAAATTAAGGACACCAAGGTGAAAGAGAATAAACGAACCAATATTGTAAGCTTCAATATTAATAATAGTGGTAAGATAAGGATGTGCTTTTGCTTGCCTTTTGAACTTATATCAGAAAGCTCCTCACAAAAAATCATGATGTAAAAACCAAACAGGGAGAAAAAAATATCAGTCAACTGATAAATTGTTTGTTGGGTCGATCATCACACTTGCTGTAGGGAGAAAAAACAACGGAAAGAATCAGAAAGTGGATCACAGAAAACACTGGAAAAATACTGTACATTTTATTACCAAATACAATAATACATAAGTGGCGGCACGATACAATTCTGCAAAATTGTATCATTTGAAGGACTCATATCGTATTTTCCCTCTGAATTATTGTACGGGGGGGGGGGGGGGGGGTATCAGTGAGCTGAAGAAAGGAAGTCCGAATTTTCCCGAACACTACCGATTTCAAAAGAACTGAAGATCGAGGAGCCGCGATTCATTTATCATTGTTACTGATCCACAGTTCACTCGCTGTTTTGGAAAACCGATCTTCACTGATCTCAAAAGATCCGATGAGCTGCGGTTCATTTTTACTGAACCGTGGTTCACTCGCTCTTCTGAAAGAGTCGGCTCATTGAGCGACCCATCTCTAGCTGATTATGCCGATTATTATGAGCCGTTATGCTGGGTTCACATGGAGAAGACTGCGTCTTTTGGTATCTGCATCTAGAGTCAGAATGTTGAACCATATTTCTCTTCTGCTGTCCTTACAGAATAGACTTGCTCGAAGATTCATGGACCTGTGTCCCTGAAGAGTTGGAAATTGTGTACTCAGAAAACTACTCGGTAATAGTAGGTATGGTAGCAAGCGCCAGGATTACTGGCACTTGGACGGTGGACAATTTGCTCTTGGAGAGGAAGGCTACCACTTAAAAGTCTGCCAAGTGGGTGTGGCACATAGCCATAACCCGATTGTATAGATGATCCAATGCATAGTAGATGATGATCTCAAAACCAATCAGTAATTACCTTGTACTCCCCTCATAGGAGACCATCTACACGCCAATCCGCACAATCCCAGAAAATTTCAGCAAAATCTGACTATTTGGCCCGATACAAGGATTTCATGACAGACACGGAACCAAAATTGTTCAGGAAGATCTAAAACAAAAAACGCGACGTGAAATCTTGATTTTGGAGAACTTTTTTTAAATCCTTGAAAAATAACAATGCTTCCTCTACCTTGGTAGACTCGAAAGCAAAAGGTCGACCGAAAGACCACACTACGCATCTGGAAACTGGAGACATCTGTTGCTAAAGAATTCACCTTGAACCAAGTCCAGGGATTTTTTTCCCTTTCCTTGAGTGTGGAGTCAGTTGGGCGATTCCTGCCTCGGGAATCGAATATAAATTTCCCCTTCGATGTGGCTGGGGAGGGTTACATTTCTTGCCTATATAGAATATGATAGACCAGGCCTGCGACTTATTCTAGGAAGTGCAATTATCATGCCCAATGTGGTATTTCAGTCATTTTTTTTCCAAAAGAGTATGGCTCAGGAATAACGGTAATCGGGTCTGTTCGTCGAGAAAATGTTTTTAAAACATCAGAGAAGCTAAGGAAAGTTGAAGATTTGAATGGTGTGACGTAGCTAGCCAATCGTGAAGTAGCTAGCCAAAACTCTTTGAATAAGCATCCATGTACAGAGAAGAGATGAAACCCTTGGAGAATCTCTTGGATACTACAAAATACTACTCACACACGCGCGCGGCGTAGTGTGTGTGCATTTGTGGCAGCACGCCAACTCTGTCAAATCCAAATTTGAGGTCAAAACCCTGGATTTCCGACCCACCGAAATACCCCATTCTGCTAGAATGTCTTCCAGAGTTGCCAACACTGACGAAACCGTAATCACAAAGCACCATGATGGTATTGTGTGTACAAATCTCCCATGATGGGATTGAGTTTATAAATCTAAGAAACATATTCTTCCTTTATATATATATATAGGATATATAATATATATATATTATATCCTTGACATAATATATAGTCAACATATTATGTTGATCTATGAAACCACGGTTCTAATGACTTCTATAAATATATCTATATATATATATATATAATTGGTTCTATCTGATATTGAATGAACCACTCTCAAGGCTTATGCCACACTAGGTTTTGATGGTTTCCCTTTATGGAAGTATATATCTATGCTTCCTCGATGACCACTTGTAGATGACCTCAAGACAGAGAAAGAATCCTCTTCTTCAAGCCGTATTTTCCTTTAAAAATTCGAACCTTAGTTTTACATTCTGATGTAAGACCTGTGGGAGTATCACGGCGGGGATCCATCCGGTCAGTAATCATAGATTTTACGTCAATCAGGCAGGAATGAGAAAGCTTGGGAGATAAGTGGGAACTTCCCGAAATCTGGTACTAAATCTCCAACATATTAATCAATCATCGTCATATTTGTTGAATAATACGGTTTCCTGATTGAATGTTAACATTTATTCCAGCTGACATCTCGCTGGCTGACTTCGGTCGCAAGGAGCTCACGCTGGCCGAAAATGAAATGCCCGGACTGATGGCTATTCGCAAGAAATACGGTCCCAGCAAACCACTCAGAGGCGCCAACATCGCCGGATGCCTTCATATGACCATCCAAACTGGTGTTCTCATTGAAACTCTCATCGAACTTGGAGCTGAAGTACGTAGATGCTATTCCTGATTACATTTATTTACTGTTCCGTAGGAGGTGAACCACCTTGAAGAGCCTGACCAGTTTTTATCAAAAGTTGACGTATGTGGTATATTTTTCACAGACAGGTCAGATAATAGAAACTGCGTAATTAAGGAGGTCTCAGTCGGTCGCTGTTCATACCTCGTTCCGGGTTAGTATTTCACGAAATCGAAAGCGCAAAAACTTAAAAGTTGTACCTAAATTCGAAATTTTAAGGATTTTAGAAATTTGTTAGTGCACGGCTCTAGGGAATAGAAAAACTGAAATATTGCCGCTGGAATCATCAAAGTCGAACAATAATTGCCAGGGAAAAATGGGAAAAACCGTTAATTCAGTTGTGTCTTTCCCATAAAATGTAGCTGAACTTGAAATTTTAAAGGATTTTAGAAATTCATTAGTGCACGGGCCTTGGGAATTGAAAAACTGAAGGATTGCCGCTGGAATCATCAAAATCGAACTATAAATGCCAGCAAAATATGGGAAAAACTTGGAAAACCCGTTTATTCGGTGATTTTGGTTTATTATTTTCAATAATGAACCTTTGGAATCGACCAAGAAAAAAAAATTTTAACGCCCCCTCAAAATTTGATGATACATAGGTGGTTTCAAGGTACATAGAATCCAAAAACCGAACAAAAATTTGGCCGTCCGTACGCCGTACGCGGCACTTTTGCCACTTAGCATTGACCGATTTTGATGAAATTTGGTATGTAGGCTCCATTTGGGGTCTAGTTGTGCCCCGAAGATTTTGGTCGATGTAGGTCACTTCTAAGAGTTCCAAAATGAATTTTGAAATTTTGAAAACGCCCTAACTCAAAAACATTTTATGTAAAGGAATTGTTTTCCTTCAATTTAAGATTCTATAGAATTTTTTGAGACCACGCGGAGCTCTGTAGGACAAACCGTTTGCTCCCTACGAGAATTTAAAGGTTTTACGTACGATAAATCAGAAACACGAGTGTGAATCGCAAAAGAGGCCTAATCTCCGTTCAAATTTTAGCTGACCGAAATGTGATATAATATATCATGGAACATATTATGTTTTTCATCATGTTGGATGGTTGGTGGCTTTGCAGACGAGTGATCAATATAGAAAAAAATAAACCATTGTGTAATAATTTGCAGCGTTTTTCTCTGGCAATTATTGTTCGATTTGGATGATACCGGCGGCAAAATTTGGGTTTTCAATTCCCTAGAGCCGTGCACTAATGAATTTCTAAAATCCTTTGAAATCTCAAATTTAGGTACAACTTCTAAAGTTTTTGCGCCTTTAATTTGGCGAAATACTAAGAACGAACGGCGGCCGACTGAGACCCCCTTAAAATGGTTTACTTCTTTTTAGACTGAATCAATCCATCCTTGGCTTCTAATCATAACTTGATTCAATTTCCTAGGATTAATTCTTCTTCCCGTAAAGAATAGTCATATCTATCAATGCGTAATTCTAATAGGCCGTTCGATCTAAAAATTGAATTGATCTCAGTAATAATTCTCCACGTTTTAGATCATGTTATTTCGAAGAATGTTCAAATTTGGTCGAAAAAGATTTTTAAACGCCTTGGAAGACAATTTTTCAAAATCTAAGTTTGTTGATATCTTTCTCAAGAATTTTACAGAATGAAATTCGTTCTAACAGTTCCAGAGAAAAACCGGAATGCATTTTCGTTCATTTTGAACCACAACGTGGTGGCGACTTTGGAAAATAAATACGGCTCATTTCTACCTCAAAAACGCTAAAATGGCGACACCACGATACGGTCGGTGTAGGTTCTCCCCATTTCTCAGCCAGGTTGGTCCTATTGTGCTGTGCCTATTGTCCTCAGTGGAAAGATTTCGTTATCCTCTGATCAACAGAGTTTGTCGGGTCGCCTTTGATAACATTCAACACCGTCGCCATTCACATGCAGTCTGCTAATGTTATTCTGCCACTACACATCTTGTCATTTAAAACTTCCCGAAAATACCAAGAAAGGTTGTTTGGGCATCGTGGTTTATGACGTAATTGTCCTACGTGTGCTGTATTACGACGTACTTTTGCCCTTGAAACCGTACGATATTTTTCTTAATCGAACTCGTCCACTTTTATCAGTAGCTTGTGTAATAGGTATGCCTTTATCTTCCACGGATAAATGATTATTGCCGAGTCATGTTATGTAAATTTGTAGTTATTAGGTAATTATTCATTCAATTGTTGATGCTCACTATCCTGCTTCTGGAAAGTGAAGCGATGAAGAGTTATGAAAGATATCTACGGGCAGTCAATTTTTTTCGGCCCATACCGCAATTCAACACAATAGTGTTTGCGTCTTTTCAATTTCAAATTTGACGATCAACATTCTTGATAACGAACTTATATACTACTGATAATTTAATTAAGTATCAATTATTTGAAATTCCAATGTATCAACGAATAGCTCAATGGGGAATTTTCCTCAATTTTTGATCCTGGAATTTCAAGTCACTCGTCTACAAAGCCACCAACCATCCAACATGAAGAAAAACATCGATCGCATTTCGGTCAGCTTTAATTTGAACGGAGATTTTGCCTCTTTTGCGATTCACACTCGTGTTTCTGATTTATCGTACGTAAAACCCTTAAATTCTCGTAGGGAGCGAACGGTTTGTCCTACAGGGCTCCGCATGGTCTAAAAAAATTCTAAAAATTCCATAGAATCTTAAATTGAAGGAAAAACAATAAGTACCTTTATATCAAGATTTTTTGAGTTACGGCGTTTTCAAAATTCATTTTTGAACCATTAGAAGTGACCTACATCAACCAAAATCTTCGGGGCACAACTAGACCCTAAATGGAGCCTGCATACCAAATTTCATCAAAATCGGTCAATGCTAAGTGGCAAAAGTGCCGCGGACGGATGGCCAAATTTTTATTCGATTTTTGGATTCTACGTACCTTGAAACGTAAACCATATATTTTCGAGGGGGTGTTAACAATTTTTTTTCTTGGTCGATTCCAAAGGTTCATTATTGAAAATAATAAACCAAAAACAGTGCGAAAATCGAGGAAGGCTGAGCACATCACATCGCGGGTTCCTATCGCAAAACAACGCGAAAACCGACCAAATTCACACTGCTGTGCTCTGGCGAAGCGTAAAAGAAGTCTCAGCTATAAGAACTAAAGAACGACAACAGGTAGAGTTGCAGGTGCCCTTGTGACCACACGTAACTCAAATGATGTGATTCAAATAACTAAACTAACTAATATAGAAACTAACTAGGAGAAGATGAAGACGAATAATGCTTGATAAACTAATAGGTAGAATTGTATTGTAAAACCGCTGCAAATTATTTCACGGTGAAAATATTATTTCACCCTTAATTTCCATTTGTGCCGCGAAGCTTTGGGTTGAAATTTTCAATAATCCCCTTGCTCTAAAACTCTCGTAGTAAGTAGGCACCTATGGTTGGTGGGTAAAAAAAAAGAGTAAATAGTTACTTCGGCAAAGCTGCGATCTTTGCAGACGAGTGATCATACAGGAAAATAATAAACCTTTGTGATATAAATTGCAGCGTTTTCTTTTTTTACCTACCAACCATTGGTAGGTACTACTTGCCACACCATACTGCCTTCACACCTCAACAATCAAGTTTATTAGAAAGAACTGAACGCTTCACACACGATTCGAAAAATAGGGAGCTTCACATGGAAATTTAACTACTGGTTGCTAAGGAAGCAAAACTGAATACAACTCGAAGAAACGAATAGAACAGCGATCGCATTTTAGTCAGATGAAATTTGAACAGAGATTAGACCTCTTTTGTGATTCACACTCATGATTCTGTTTCATCGAAGGAAAACACTTGAGTACTCGTAGGGAGCGAACGGATTGTCCTACAGAGCTCTGTGAGGTCTCTAAAAATTCAATACTATCTTAAATTTGTGAAAAAAGACCTTTATTTCGAGAGTTTTCGAGCTAGGGCACTTTTGAAAATTTTAACCCTTAATTTTCACCCCTTAGAAGTGACTGACATCAACCAAAAGCTTCGTGGCACAAATGGAGCCCATATGCCAAATTTGAACCAAATCGGTCCAGGCTTGCTAAGAAGAGTGCCGCATTTTTTATTAGATTTTCGGATTCTATGTGCCTTGAAACGTAAACCAATAAATTTTGAGGGGTGTTACATTTTTTTCCTTGGTAGTTTCCAAAGGTTCATTATTGAAAATAATAAACCAAAAGATTGAGTAAAATTGCTTCTTTTGGCATTTGCGCTTTTCCCTCCCCCAGTCACGCACTCCTGTGTTGACCACGTTAACTATTGTTTCACTGGTACTTCTTTTTGGTACTTCTAGAGGTAGCACTACTGTCGCATGGGGCACAGATCCCCCTGTGGAAGTCATATTAGTTAGGAAGCCGGATACGTCGCAACATGGCTGCCCCCATGTACAGATTGCCGCTATATTTAAAATTTCCATCTTCCTCAAATTCTCCTAATTTTTTTGATGCTTGTTCGAGCAGCACACTGTGGCCTTCTTCCATATCATTGATCCATCTTTCAAAAAAAAATTTAAAAATGTGAGGCAAATTCCTCATTTATACATGTTGATGGTTATAATGCGGTGGAGGTTTGTGTCTGGGCGATTAGATAACATATAGTCTGTCTGAAAAGAAAAAAAAATGCGTAGGTGGCGGTGAAATGACCCAAAAGTGAGGTAAATTCCAGGTTTGCTCGGTTTTTACCTTGTAAACTTCTCTACTGCTTACTGCTTTGGCAGTTGTATTCCCACTCTATTGAAATTTGATGGTCCTGCAATCAAGCAGGTAATTCCCGAAACGAGTTCCAACTGTAATGCTCACTGAATATTTATGTCTTATGACTACCTTGGATTCTATAGTGAAGATTATTAGAGAAAGGATGAAAATGGTGAACTAGATTGAAGAACAGAAGTTCATAGCTGCAGAAAAAAATGCATTTTTTGTAGCTGTAAATAAAATAAAATAAAATTGATAAAGAACACTGCAGGAGTATGCATCTACACCCAATAGCAAAAAGGAGGCTTGATTCACCTAAAGAGTAGAAAAAAAGCCTGGAAAATAATCCGGTAATAACGCGGAAACCTGCACGGGGAGATCAATCTAATTTATTCTTCCAAGTATTACAATATTTTCGACATTCATTTTCACGTAAATCTACATGTTTTTAATTTCTAGGTGAGGTGGTCAAGTTGCAACATTTTCAGCACTCAGGATCACGCAGCGGCTGCAATCGCGAAACGGGGCGTCGCAGTATTTGCTTGGAAAGGAGAGACTGACGAGGAATACATTTGGTGTATCGACCAAACCCTCACTGGTTTCTCGAACGGACAGGTAAACATTTATCATTTGAAGCGGAAATGATTTTTTTTAATTCGATATTTTCGATCAAAATGGAACCCACCACGACGACGTTTGGTGTTCGACTTTTTTTGTAAGGTTAAAGTTGTAGAATGATGCGGAAAGAAAGAAGAGCAGAAGAATGGCATCGACTTGTTAAAGTCCCTACGTGCTTTATTTTGTACCAAGTTTCTAGAAAATGTTTTTTTCTGTTTTGATTTCGAAAGTTGACTGTTAATTTCATCTTAATTACATGATTGTATTGGAAACTCTAAGGCGTAACTTATCCTTTAGGTAGGTAATTCAGGTATAACCAAAGAGTCCGACCGTCATAGCTCCTCCCTAGGAGGAATAGAGGGGAAAGACCTAACCACAATGGGGACAGGCCTACCACTCCTACAGGGTGTCCAGCGACCTAAAAAAACGAGAATACTCAGGAAATTGAATTTTTTCCCGAAAAGCCCTAGCGCCAAACCTTTTAGTAGGAAGTTCCGGCAGTCTGAGGGGGAAAAGTTTTAGTACGGAAAAATACTCACATGAAAGTTTGACTTAGTAGGTAGGTAGTAATTTTATTACGTGGAACTTGCCATAATAGATTGGAACTTGCCTTCTACGCAAAATGTAGGCTGTCTCCAAAACGTGGGGTAGCACCCCTGTATGAGAGTTTTATGCAAACCCACCGAAGTGGCAGTTTTTTGGTGAATTTTTAAAAATATACCTACGAACTTTATTTCGCTGTTGCCTATCCTATTTTAATGTTTCACAGTTGAAGTTATAATATAATCCTATATTATAGGATGGCCAATCACAAAAAATAATTAGTATAACCTAACATTTTTTTTTTCAAATATAGATGTACCAGATATAGAAAAATTGGTTAACTATAATTTATAGAATTGCAATTTATAGAATTTCTATAAAAACAAGACTTAAAATATTTTTGTTACAAAGCCACTGAAAGTGTTTAATTTTTATCGAAAATTTACTGGAAGTCTTTGTTTACGGGCATGAATTTACGAAGTTGTTGTCCGAATTCGATGAACTTTCCTTGTAACTTGTAACCTTCCTCATATTCCATTCGATTATTTTTTCCATCGAGTTTCGATGATTTTAACGTTCATTTTCGACTTTTTCAAACAACCGAAGGTGAAAACATGCCTTTGAAGTGCTCGTTTCCCTCGAGTAAACCAACAAGTTTCGATGATTTTAACGTTAATTTTTGACTTTTTCAAACAATTGAAGGCGGAAACAAGCCTTTGAAGTGGCCGTTTCTCTCGAGTAATCCAACCAGTTTCGATGATTTTAACGTTCATTTTCGACTTTTTCAAACAATTGAAGGCGGAAACAAGCCTTTGAAGTGGCCGTTTCTCTCGAGTAATCCAACCAGTTTCGATGATTTTAACGTTCATTTTCGACTTTTTCAAACAATTGAAGGCGGAAACAAGCCTTTGAAGTGGCCGTTTCTCTCGAGTAATCCAACCAGTTTCGATGATTTTAACGTTCATTTTCGACTTTCTCAAACAATTGAATGCGGAAACAAGCCTTTAAGTTGCTCGTTTCTCTCGAGTAATCCAACCAGTTTCGATGATTTTAATGTTCATTTTCGACTTTTTCAAACAATCGAAGGTGAAAACAAGCCTTTGAAGTGGCCGTTTCTCTTGAGTAATCCAACCAGTTTCGATGATTTTAACGTTCATTTTCGACTTTTTCAAACAATTGAAGGCGGAAACAAGCCTTTGAAGTGGCCGTTTCTCTCGAGTAATCCAACCAGTTTCGATGATTTTAACGTTCATTTTCGACTTTTTCAAACAATTGAAGGCGGAAACAAGCCTTTGAAGTGGCCGTTTCTCTCGAGTAATCCAACCAGTTTCGATGATTTTAACGTTCATTTTCGACTTTTTCAAACAATTGAAGGCGGAAACAAGCCTTTGAAGTGGCCGTTTCTCTCGAGTAATCCAACCAGTTTCGATGATTTTAACGTTCATTTTCGACTTTCTCAAACAATTGAATGCGGAAACAAGCCTTTAAGTTGCTCGTTTCTCTCGAGTAAACCAGCAAGTTTCGATGATTTTAACGTTAAATTTTGACTTCATCCAAGAATAAAGAACGACGAATTGGGTTGCAGATGGTCCCCTATGAAAATAATCACCCTCTGACTGATAGCCACTTCTACAGTTTCCATCCAATTTGGATGACATTTTTAGCGATTATGTGGGTTGGAATGTAGATGAAAATCATCGCCCCGGTCTGATAGGTACTTACAGATTGATGTTTTGAGATAAGCTAGTATGTTTCTAATACTAATGCGTTAAAAACCTGAATTTTGTTTCTTTTGATCACGTTTATTTGTATTTTAATTCATTTAGAACTCTGGAAAAAGTCGATAGTTGACCCTGGAACACTCAGGGAATTTTTCTTTCGGTGAATCGCTGGACACCCTGTCCTAGCCCTCGTTATAAAAGGCCAAAAAATAGGCCCTTTTCTGGCATTCCAGTTTACTGGCCAGAAGTAAAACTACCTTTCTCACAAAACTGATTTCTCTCTTGGAGTTTTACCTACTCTTCCTTTGGGAGAATTTGACTAAAATTGAAATTCTTTAATTCCCAAGTTGTACCTAAGCTAGTTAAGAAAACGCCAGTAAGTGTCTGTGTCCATCAAACTGGGAAGTTTCTCAAACTATCTCAGGTTGAAATGGGACGCCATTGAGGAGTATCCTTACTTATCAACCTCTGATAAGGGTGTGCTCCCCTCAATTCAGAAAGGGTAAGAGTAAAGTCAGTTTGTCAGTTTGATTAAAATCTCTCAAATCTTGGAATCAAAACACACTCAAGTTGTCTTTTAAGCTACCTCATAATTTGCATTATCCTATCAATTGATTTTCATCAGTAAATGTGTCTAAAGAGGCATAGAGAGATCTACTTCAACAGGAATGAGTATTGAGTGTACACCATGCCAACTACGCTGCCCCCTTTTTTTTACTGTAACGTCATTTTTCCTCTTTCCAGCCCTTGAACATGATCCTTGACGACGGAGGTGATCTGACGAACCTTGTTCACGAAAAGTATCCGCAGTATCTAGGAGGAATTAAAGGGATTTCAGAAGAAACAACCACTGGCGTTCACAATCTCTACCGTATGCTCAAAGAAAACCGTTTGAAAGTTCCTGCCATCAATGTCAACGATTCCGTTACCAAGGTACCTTTCGATTTCAAAAGCAACTACTTCAGTAAACTACTTCATCCTTGGATTCTCATTAATTTGTACTATTGTGGTCCGTTAAATTAAAATTAAAATAATATCCTCAATATTGGAGAGGAATTTGTTTAACCAATTCACTGATGTTTACAGAGTAAGTTCGACAACCTTTATGGCTGTCGTGAGTCGTTGGTCGACGGCATCAAAAGGGCAACTGATGTGATGCTCGCAGGAAAAGTTTCTGTCGTTGCTGGATACGGTGATGTGGGAAAGGGATGCGCCCAGTCCCTTAGATCATACGGCAGTCGCGTCCTTATCACCGAAATTGATCCGATAAACGCACTACAAGCTGCGATGGAAGGCTACGAAGTAAATTATCTATTCATCTATAGTCTTCTTGATAACAACCGTGAAAATTCCATAGATTTGACGAAACTACGAATATTTTACAGGTTACTACAATGGAGGAAGCCAGCAAGGAAGGTCAAATTTTTGTCACGACCACTGGCTGCAAGGATATCATCACCGGCCAACATTTCATGAATATGAGGGATGACTCTATCGTCTGTAATATCGGTCATTTTGACTGTGAAATTCAAGTATCTTGGCTGGATAAGAATGCTAAGGAGAAAATCAACATCAAACCACAGGTAACCATAATAATTTTTAAAGCAATGATGAGTCATCGACCTCGTCTGATGAAATGATCTTGGAGTGAATTCTTATGTGCCAGTCTGAATGATACGAATTTCTACCCAAAGAGTCAGAATAAGTAGGTGGATATTGTTAAAAAACGCTGCAAATTATTACACAATGGTTTATTATTTTTCTATATAGATCGCTCGTCTGCAAAGCTCCCAACCATCCAACATGAAGAAAAACATCGATCGCATTTCGGTCAACTTTAATTTGAACCGAGATTAGGCCTCTTTTGCGATTCACACTCGTGTTTCTGATTTATCGTACGTCCAAACTTAAATTCTCGTAGTGAGCGAACGGTTTGTCCTACAGAGCTCCGGTTGGTCCCAAAAAATTTTTAAAATTCTATAGAATCTTAAATTGAAGGAAAAACAATACCTTTATATCAAAATTTTTTTGAGTTAGGGCGTTTCCAAAATTTCAAAATTGATTTTTGAACCCTTAGAAGTTACCTACATCAACCAAAATCTTCGGGGCACAACTAGACCCCAAATGGAGCCTACATACCAAATTTCATCAAAATCGGTCAATGCTAAGTGGCAAAAGTGCCGCTTACGGCGCACAGTGGGGCCGGAGTGGAAAAAACTCCATTTTTGCAAAGTGACTAAAAAAAAAAGTAATGTGGTTTTGTCAAAGTCTATTACTTGTAGAATTAGGGTGTGAAGGACCTTCAGTGTTCAAAAATTGTTTTCACTGCTAAATGGGTGCTCAAACCTGATATTTCGAGATTTTAAGCACTTTGAGAGTGGAATTTGAAAATTTCCTAACACGTTTTATGTGTTTCAAAAAATTTAAATAAAATTATATATTGTTGGATATACATATGTAGTATCTCTAAAAAATACTAATTATTTTTTCATAACATTTTAGCTTGAACATTAGCTCCAGATTTGGGTTTTTATAGCGAAATACAGCTTTAGAGGAGTGGAAAAACCGAGCTTCGCCTTCCTTCGGTTTGGTTTATTTTTTTTCTTGAAAATCTGACCATTATCAAGAATCTGTAAAAATTCCATAGCCGTATTTCACCGAATTTAGATATAGTGGGTTAAAGTGTGATTAAAGGTACACCAAGAACGCCGTCACCGCAGCTTCAGAGTAAATCCCTTCTAAAGGCTGTAACTTCTACAATGTAGAAGTCAATGTCATTTTCCTCTCGAATTCGATGAAATTTCCAGGGATTGTGAATGTTGCCATGTAGAATGTCCCCTATGTGGGCTGTTAGCTACAATCACAGAGTAACGGAGTCAAGTAAAGGCTACAATGGTCGGATCATCTTTACAATCGGGTTATGGATACTGGGAAGCTATGTGCCATACCCATTTGGCAGACATTTTTTGTTTTATTTTTTATTGGAAAACAAAATGATGTAAATAGCGACGTTTTCGTAAAATATTTCTGCTAAGAGTCAACAAGGTTCTGTTTGAACAAACCAGCTTCTTCGGAATGTCATTCGCAGTAATGTGGACAGTCGTGACTTACCGAGAACATGTCATCGTTGAAATTCTTATTCGGATCTAGCAAACGTTTAATTTGGGTTCGTTCCAATATTCGATCGCTTACTATCCAATTTTCAGAAGTTTTTATCACTCAAAATTTTGTCAAAATTAAATACATAAATATATATTTACATACATATATACAGAAACCTCAATTCAATCATCACTATCGTATCCTATAACCTCTGAAACGAAGAAAAGAACAAAATAACACACACCCATTGCCTGTAAAACCGCTTTTCTGTTTTTTTTTTTTTCCACATGCTTTTCTACTTTGAGTATCATTATTTTTTTCAAAATTCAAGATTTAGTACTAAAATAATAAATTTAAACGTCAGAAAACATATTTTTCTAATGTATTTTCTTATTCGGAATCGAATAAAACCATTCCCAAGACGATACAGTAATAATGATTTTTTTCCGCTTTTTGGCCATGTGGCCCCACTGTGCGGCGTACGGCGGACGGACGGCCAAATTTGTATTCGATTTTTGGATTCTACGTACCTTGAAACGTAAACCATCAAATTTTGAGGGAGTGTTAGAAATTTTTTTCTTGGTCGATTCCAAAGGTAGGATTGAAAATAATAAACCAAAAGGATGGTACCTATTTGAACTATCTCACAGGGTGTCCAGCGACCTGGAAAACGCCCGAGCGCCTCACCTTTTTGAGTGAAGTTCCGGTAGTCTGAGGAGAAACAGTTCAAGTATACGGAAAACTACTCACGCATGAAAGATTTATCTAGTTTATTCATTCCTTCGAACTAGCCGTAATAGATTGGATAAGTCCTCCTGTGCAAATGACTGTTCGGTTGTTTCCAATTTTTTTCCAGCTGTTTTGCAAACTGAAGTCATTTGTACAGGCTGGTGTAGGGAAAAGGTAGTTAGTTGGTGAATTTCTTTAAATATACACACCTGCGGAATAGTGCGGACTGGAGTTGTAGATGGTCTCCTATGATAATCATTGCTCCCATGTCGCTAGTAGCCACTGCACATGCGCTAACGTAAAATCCTTCCAAGAGTGGTAACTTCTCAATAGGGTGTGCGCCTGGGTAGGAAAAACTGTTTATTGTTATTTTTAATCTAAGGTAGACCTCATTCTGAGAATTTTAGTACCAGCCGCGACCTTCTAGCGTGTGTAAATCTTTTCCTATGAATTTTTAAAGTTTCGACCGTTTATGACGTCACAGTGGGCTGGGGGTCCCGCGCAGGCGAGAGGGGCGCGTGACGTCATAAACGGTTGAAACTTTGAAAAATCATAGAAACAGATCTACTCACGCTAGAAGGTCGCGGTTGCTGCCAAAATTCTCAGGATGTAGTCTACTTTCGATTAAAAATCTAAAAAAAAATCAAGGCACACCCCCCATTTATGTCGTATTTCACAAATAAAAAGTAACGATCTCTTTCCCTCGTGTAGATCTGTGGAGGCTGAACTCATGGGTGAGGTGGTGGGGATGCTCGTGGCAAAGGGTTGCCCACAGGGAGGGGTACTCTCTCCCCTCCTCTGGGACCTTGTCATTGACTCCCTGCTGGTTCTCCTGAATGGGGATGGCTTCTACACCCAGGGATATGCTGACGACCTGGTGATCCTAATTAGAGGGATGTCAGTGAGTGTGGTCTCTGACCTTGCTCAGGCATCCCTGAAAAAGGTGGAGGAATGGTGTGGGACTGAGGGGCTCAGTGTTAACCCCAATAAGACCACGCTTGTTCCCTTCACCAGAAAAAAGGAAACTGGAAGGCCTTCATGAACCTCTCCTCTTCAATGCTAGGGTGCCCTTCAAAGGAGAGGTCAAGTATCTAGGCGTCTTCCTGGATGCTAAACTCACCTGGAGCAAGCACCTTGATTATATTGCCAACCGTGGCAAAAGTGCTCTCATGAGGGCCAAACGCTCATGTGGGAAAACCTGGGGACTAAAACCAAGTATGGTCCGCTGGATCTATACTGCGGTAGTAAGACCCATTCTGGTGTATTGCTGCGTTGTATGGTGGCCTAAAGTTGGGCAGGTGGGAGCCTCCTCCACTCTTACCTGTGTTCAGCGGCTGGCCTGCCTCACTATAACGGGAGCAATGCACAGCACCCCAACTGCCACTATGGAGATACTCCTGGGGCTCCCCCCCCCCTCGATATCTTCATAAAAGGAGAGGCTGCCATGGCGGCCTTGAGGCAGAAATGGAACAGGACGTGGAGAGAGTCACATATCCACGGCCACTCCAAAATCCTGGGTCTTCTATGCGAACCCATGCTTGACATGGTAGCAGACATTATGCCCAGAACTTACGCTGAAACACACCCCTTCAAATCGATCATAACGACAGAGGGGCGGCGAGTCTTTCAATGCTGTTCCAACGACCTGTTCTGGTATACAGATGGATCCAAAATGGGGAATGGGACAGGGATTGGAATTTATGGGGCAAACTCTGGATGGAGCCACTCAGCTCCTCTGGGAGCGTTTGCCTCAGTTTTTCAAGCCGAGGTACTTGCAATCGATGTCTGCGCTGGGGAGAGTCTGCGGAGGGGACACAATGGTGTACACATCCGCATTCTCTCGGACAGCCAGGCTGCGATCAAGGCCTTGGCAGCTTCCACCATTAACTCTAAGTTAGTGTGGGACTGTTACCATAACCTCTGCTCCCTGTCACAACGCAACAGGGTTTCCCTGGAGTGGGTGGCGGGGCATAGTGGGGTAATGGGAAACGAGAATGCTGATGCGCTGGCCAGAAAAGGCTCACTGACTCCGTTCATTGGTCCGGAGCCGGCCGTCGGCATTCCCAAATCCTCCTTCAGGGCGACCATAAATCGGTGGGTCACAAACCAAACCACAAGAAGATGGTCAAACCTAGGAGGACATGCTCTAAGTAAGCGCATGGTGGCCAAACCTAACCCCAGCGCCTCTGAGGAGCTGCTGCGGCTAAGCCGCAGGGAAGTCAGGCTAGTGGTTGGTCTGGTAACAGGCTTCACCCCACTCCGATTCCACCTTAATCGCATAGGGGTGACGCAAGATACAACCCTATGCAGGCTATGCGGTGAGGCTGAAGAAAAGGCCTCCCACATAATTTTTGATTGCCAAGCTTTATCAACCCGCAGGTTCCAACTCTTTGGGTCACCCACACCCATGGAGGCATTCCCCTGCACTAATCTAGCCAAACCACTACTGGCCCTTACTAAAGGGCTGGGACTGTTTGACTAGACAATAGAATCTGCGGAGAAGCACAATAAGCCACCAGGCTTCAGTGCTTTTGGGCTCCCCTCACCCTGATCCGCAGATTCAGGTACAATCTACAATCTACAATCCCTCGGAATTCAGGTCACAACGTACAAACACGCCAACGGACAACAGACCTCCCCTCCGGGAGGACTAGAATCCGGAGGTGGGGGTACAGTATATATTCCTGATTCCCGAGGAAAAGATACATACCATTCTCCAAACCAACAAGCGTCTACACTCATTCAAACCAACCTCGAACCTACTGAAAAGAACTTAGTAAATTCAACTCCCATAGTGCTACAACTTCAACTTTCCTCCAACATTAGTAAATTCTTCAGGCAAGCCGGTTTTTATAGACCAGAAGCCTATCCCTCTTAATTTGGTAAGCCGGTTTCTACATAGGCCGAGCCCAAATCAATAACAACTCCCTTTGCTAAAATTCATATCAAATTGCCGAGTATATACTTCCCATAGAGTCATTCATAGTCAGTCACCTTCAATTTAGATTCAGATCATTTTATTCTCATTTCACAAGTAGTTCAGTTCAAATTCTCAAATCACAACAAATCGAGGGCGTCAGAGCAACACCCCACAACGTCATTTTGACAACTTTTCAGGAGAGCCAAAAAACCACTTCCCAATGATTTGCTGCTCTCAATTTCACGCAATATGACTATACTTGAGCTCTCTAGATTCAGAATACCTTTCTCTATGGACTTACGAGAGAATATCAAGAAAAAACCCGGTTTTTCTTAAAAATGAGACGTTATGGGGTATTGACCGTCAGAGCTGTGACAATACGGGGTGTTGCTCGATTGAAATTTTGCAGAATTTAAATTACTGAAATATATCAGAATGTCCGTAAGGACTGTTCTTGCTGCAAAAATATTAAATTCTTTAATTTTTTTAGTTACAATGATTACCAAGGAATGAGCAGGGACAGTTTTAAGGGTATTCAGGCATTCCCAGACCAGCTTCGAGGTTATAGTGTATGAAGCAATGGCCTTCAGGGCAGCCTGACTGTCTGACAAAATGTACACTTTGGCTCTGTTGACATGCTTCTTCAGCATTTCTTCAGCGCACAGTTGAATTACATGGACCTCTGCCTGAAAAATTGTGGCATTCGTCCCGAGAGACTTTATAAGGCTGGCCGAAGGGCCTTTAATGCCTATGCCGGATCTTCCACACATGACTGATCCATCTGTATACCACACAAGAGAGCCCGGTGCAAGGTTGGGCACCCCCTTTTTCCAGTGGTCTCTATCACTAATGACCACCTTGAATGGTATTTCAAAGTTTTATTTTTCTATCATAAGATCAGAGACTGTCAGAGCCATTCCACCTTCATATTTCTCAAGAATTTTGTGGTGGTTGGCCCTGGATCCCAGTCTTATGTATCCCAGCCGTAGCAGCCTTGCAGCCCCTAGGAAGGCAACTGAAATATTTGAGAATGTCCGTAAGGACTGTAACAGTCTTTGCTGTTAGAACAGTTCTTGCTGCAGAAATTTTAAATTCTTTTATTTTTTTAGTTACAGTAATTACCAAGGAGTACTTAGGATGACATTTAAAAAAAGACACATTTTCCACGTAAATAAACGAAAATCTTTATTTTAGTTAACCAACACGTTGGAGGGGTGATCCCTCTTTTTCCTTTTGATTCGTTCTTCCATAGAAAAAGATCTATTGATAAACACAATATAGTTAAATTTAACAGGAACAACTAACAGTTAGATTCAACAACAACTCTTGAACAGTCTTCAATAAATTCAACAATTCATCTTCCGATAGGTACCATCTCGTCCAAACCACTGCACTCATCCTAATTCTGTTCATCTTCCGAACTAGGGAAGTATTCACTTGATGAGTCAACTATATCCATCTTGTTCTTTTCTGAGAAAGCAGAGAAGAATCCACAGTTGTTAGTCTGAGCCTCCCACCAAAATGATAAAATAATGCAACATGCTTCTGCCATTTACTTTCAACTTCATTAGTATAGGTAAGTAACCAGCCTATTATTTCAGCCATCAAGTTCCTTGGCTAAGCTAAGAAAAGGTCTGCCAAATGGGCGTGTCACATAGCTTCCTTCTATCCATTACACAATTTATAGATTTAAGAAAGATTTTATAGTAAGATATGGATGAATGTATAGGTTGAACAACAATTTGTTGTGGTTGATTCCAAGGGTTCATTTTTGAAAATAATTAACCAAAACTTGTTTTGGAAACGACAATTTGGTTAAATAATTATTTTTGGTGCGTTCTTATGGGTAGAGGGTAGGTATCTACCCACCAAGTTTTGGTTCAGAATCACAGGAATAACTCATTAAGTCTAATGAATATTCAAAACCAAGCAGGCAGTTATTCCTGAATGCAAATTAAGCATGCAATAAATTTCAATAAAAACCAAAGTCTCTCTCTGTCACAAAGTCTCTCTGTGTCAAGTTTTTCAGTAACCTTATCTCTAAAACAATACCCCAAAACGTCATAAGCTAGTTGTGTCAACTCCCCACTTTGTCATAGGGCTTTATTTTATCAAGAAATCATCGCAAAAATGGACCGATTTTAATAACCAAGTTGATTAATATTGAAAGAAACTATCCAAGTTCTCTTGGAAACAACAAGAAAGCAATTAGTCATGCGAAAAATGAAGAAAACTTACCTTAAATATCAGCCGTGTGACGCGGTTGTCAATACTCACGAAAACACCTGACTGAACTGACGTTGTGGGGTATTACTGACGTCTTGACGTTATGGGGTATTCACTTGGGAGCGATTTACGCGTTACCTACCGATTTTTAAATTAAACTACTTAGTGCAATCGGTAGCCACGAGATAGCCACGTCCAATGGTGTATCTAACTCATTTTCGCAAAAATTGACGATGTGGGGTGTTGCTCTGACGCCCTCGAAATGGTGTTATAAATACGAGGAAGCCCTTGGAAAACTCGGGGAATTTTTTTTGGGGGGAATGGCTGGGCGCCCTGTATCAACTACTCGTTTTATTTTTTGAAAACACAAAGTTCAAAATTCAATTTATTGTCATTTGTATCCTTAACCTAAAATAAATAGGATGTGAAATAGACTCAGAAGCCTAAGTTTCATCATTACCTGCATAGATTTAGGTACTTACATGAAGCTTAGACTTTAGTGTGTAAACGAAGTTTGATAATAGACCCCTCGCATGATGGTATCGATTTCTTGATATTGTCTTTAGGCGCGCAGCAGTCGCTTGTCTGACAGATCAGGGGCCAGAGGCTCCCTAGCCCCTGCCCTTACCACCTGAACAATTTGTACTATCCCAGGCCAGCATTGAGCACCACCAATGTCGTGATATATGAGCCACTCATCCACCCTTGCTACCCATTTTATCATTATCTCTCCTCTCTGTTGTCTCTGGTACTCTGCACAATGATGTAAATGCCTAGTGAATTTTATCGGCCAATGGGATCTCAAACACATTTAATAAAGGCTCAGTAAAGCCTGAAACGCGCCCAATTTAAGAACTGGTTGGGCGAGATGTTGAATATTGGAGCACTGATTATACTTATTAAATTTATATAAATTAAATTAAGTATCTATATTGAATAGAAGGCAAAATATTTCATTTTCAGAGCTTTTTAGGCCTGCATCATATGAAGACGCCTGTAGAATGTAGGAACGATCAGAGATACGCGAAGCCATCATGATTATTCAAACTGTAATTATTGCGAAAACTCAACCTCAAATTCTATTAGTATTCTAAATTCTTCGTTAAGTGATCGCCTGGCATTATTGGGAAGAGATTTGGGATGAGCTTTTGGAAACCTGATAAGTGAAAACAGGGAACTCTGGTGGGTGCTCGTTGTTCTACTGATGGGAAATATCCAGCTACGGCCCTATTAGAGCCCTTTTAGACCACACACGAGAATCTCCCACGGAGACCTGTCGCAAGAGTGAAATGCATCATGAAAACCCCCGTAACTGGGGAGAGTTCGAGCGTCTTCATGTGAATAATAATGTATAGTGATAATTCCATGGGGCATTGAAGATGCGCCTCTGCACTTGATATAACCTTCCTATGATTATTTATTGATTGTCTATTATCCGTATTTATCGATAGGTGGACAGGTACACTCTCAGCAACGGAAATCACATCATCCTCCTCGCCGAAGGTCGTCTTGTTAACCTTGGCTGCGCCACTGGGCATCCTTCCTTCGTTATGAGTAACTCTTTCACCAACCAGGTTCTTGCTCAGATCGAGCTTTTCACCAAAACCTCTGAATATCCATTGGGGATCTACATTTTGCCCAAGAAGGTTAGTAACTTTGTTTCTCATTAAACTTCCTCTTCTTCATAGTTGTTGTCCTCCACCCACTCTTATCCATAATATTTATTTCTTCAACTCTATTGATAGTTCCAATAATCACATATCTCAAAACCAGATTTTCATAATCTAAGAATATTTTTATCTTTATTCTATATTGATATTTTTCATCTCTGGATATCGTACTGTTTAATACTTTGGAAAACTTTGAGTTGTATAAATATCTGAACAGTTGGCCTAGACAATATTTGAAATTTCCAATGATGATCTAAACAGCATTATTTACTGGTGGCTTATTATTCTCCCTCTTTCGAGGCCTCTTTGGGTTAATCGATTATTAAAAATACTGTACCGAGAAATGATGAGCAATAAGGCAGTGATAAGCACTGGTTTAAGTAACAAAACGTCTCTTATCAATTTTGTTTTAACCCCTTATTTATATTTATATTTATTTATCCCAGTTCTTCCTCTTTAAAGATTTTTTTTTTTCGTGTTTTCGACCTTATGTCACTATAATTACCATAAGGGGGTTTTTTGAGAGAGAGAGAAAAAACACTTTATTGAACATTGTAGAAGGAATGAAGGTGGACAAGGACTCCAGTAGTTGTCGAAACGTAATGGATTTGCCGAAATGAGTTGACAAAAGTTCAAATTGGTATGCCAAAAATTGAAATTGATTTTTTTTGCGAGCGTGCGAGCAAGTGAGCGTAAATGTGTGAGGAGTTAGTCTTGTGGGAGCCAAATTGCTGCTCCGTCCTCCAGTCCGAGTCCTCGGACTTGTTTCCTTGGGCCTCTTAGCCTCATGGAAACCGCTCGATGGACGGAGAATGGGGTATTTCGGTGGGTCGGAAATTCAGGTTTTTGACCTCAAATTTGGATTCAGCACCCTTAAAAACCTATATACTACAACTTTAAGCCCAATGATACTATAACATGTGGTAGAAAAATTAATTAAAGAGATCACACGTTTGAAAAAGGCGGGCTGCTATAAATGCACACACACTAGGCAAGGACTACGCCGCGCGCGTGTGTGAGTAGTATTTTGTAGTATCCAAGAGGTCCTCCAAGGGTTTCTGTGCATGGATACTTTTTTCAAAGACAGTTGGCTAGATACGTCACGATTGGCTAGCTACGTCACTCCATTCAAATCTTCAACTTTCCTTAGCTTCTCTGATTTTTAAAAACATTTTCTCGACGAACAGACCTGATTACTGTTATTCCTGAGCCATACTCTTTTGAAAAAATAAAAAAAATTGACTGAAATACCCCATTGAGTTTTTGCACGCGTCCACATCATCACTTGAGCGTAGGATTTGGACCATTTGTTGGCAAGGCGTAGGGAGGCATTCTTGAGAAAAACGTCATACTCTATGCAATGCTCCATCGCATGAAATTACGAGTGGCGTGAAAGACCCTCTCAGATCTTCGGCTATTCTGTCGTATTTTGCATGCTTGACTTGGGCAGCATGGCGAGAGATGGTTGGCCAGTCCATGGAAGTGTAAGAGACTGCGTCAGCGTTTATAGCGCGGGTATAAAAAAAACGCAGGTCTCTCACGGTCCCACACACCATGAACCTTCCTGCTGCCATCAGCACTTTCACGAAGAACTGGTTTTGTGACAACACCGTTCCATGCGAGGCTTGCTATTTTGGCGCATTCGTCCCGAACCAGGCCGTGTCCCTGTTTGATCAGGCCGCCCTTCATACAATTGAGGGCGTGGTTCATATCCATGGGACTCCCGCATCCGTCGCACCATACTGGCAACCCTCTTGGTTCCCAACCGTACCGAATGGCTAGTGCGTCACGGAATTGGGAAGACGACAAGTCGAAGTTGTCTGCTGCAAGTGGGAGGACGCTGAGCCATTGTGATGCCTATCTAGTCCTCCGAATGGTCCTCTGTTGCCTACTGGGTAGTGATGTCAACAGCTGCTCGCTGGCTGGGCAACATCCAAAGTTCTGCCACTCCTTATGTCATCAGAGAGTGGCGCTGTGGCTTCTCTGGATGTCTCGTATGCCATTGAAGCCGCTTTGACGGGATTTTCAAGAGCTAGGCCTCCCAAGTTTTTTGGGTATTCGGGAAGCTCTTGTAAAATTCCTGCCTCTCGCCCAAGGCCATAAGGGTAATACCCCGCGCACTGGCAACGTTTTAGTCACGGCAACTTTTTAACCGCTGGTAAAAAAAAAAAAATCGCCCACGCACTAGTGACTAAATAGTTGTTTTTCAGCTCAGTCTCACAATGGATTTCGTTGTACAGCTTGTGTTTGTGCACTCATCTTGAGACTGTTTAGTTGCAACAGTTTAAACTAAAACTTAACAAAAAACTTAACAAATTAAAAAAAACTTAACAGTTGACTAAAAAGTTGCCAGTGCGCGGGGCAGCATTCAACTCCTTGTGTTTCATTTCTATTTTACCAAAGCACCTATTGAACAGTGAAATAAGGATTACTAGGCAAAGAACCACTGAGAGGCGAGGTCAATGATGACGGACATGCAAGGGAGACCAATAGAATCCATTATTCAAAGCAAATCGATCGTATGTGACGTTACGCCAAAACCCTCCAATAAAAATATGGATAGTTCGAATCCTCTTTACAAATTTGGTTATTGACGATTTGTATTGCTATAATATTGATTTAGCGATATATTTTTCGATATTACCTTATAAATGGGCATCTCTCAGTAAACGTCAATAAAGTGTTGGATGTTTACGATTTCTCGGCATCAGTAAAAATTTGAAGCAAATTTTTCACGAAATAACTTTGACAAGTCACCTTGAAGGGATCCTCCTTCAACCATAAAAATTATTTTAAAACAACAAAATCATGCGCGGACTGTTTTGGCAATTTTATTTATACTTTTCTACTTTTGTTTTAGCTTGATGAAGAAGTTGCCTCACTTCACCTGGATCACCTCAGAGTGAAGTTGACGAAGTTGAGCCCTGACCAAGCTGAGTACCTCGGAATTCCACAGGCCGGTCCGTTCAAACCTGATCGTTACAGATATTGAGCTCTTGTGGTTGATGGAACCACACATCGCAAGTAATGTATAGTGAAATGCAGAAATGCATCGAGATGAACGATGAATTCGGAACAAATAAAAACGATGAATTTTATAAAACGGCCAACCATTTATTCTCCATATCGCACCTACGACGACAGAGTCAGTCTTTCAAAGTTGATTACGAATATCGTGAACACATCGAAAATTGAATAGATATGGATAACTATGGGCAGATTCCTACAAAAATAACGTTAAATTTTATAAACATACCGAACGAACTAAATTCTAATGGTATCACAGAGGAAAAAAATTGGTTATTTTAATCCAAACGCTTTTTTAGTTCTTCCAACTGTTGTTTCAATGCAGCAATTTCTTCGTCCTTCGCCTTGGACTCACGTCGGAGTGTCTTTATGGTCTCGTTCTGTTCTTCGACAATCTGATCCTTCTTTTTACCTTGAGTTTCCGTTAAGATCGTCAATAGTTCGGAGGATGTTGGGCGTTTCTTGAGTGAAGTCACGGTTTGGCTTACGACCGTCGCCTAACACAATAAATTTACAATCAATTTTCGATTTCATAAGATAGTACCTACCTACTTGAATGGGGTATTTCGGTGGGTCGGAAATTCAGGTTTTTGACCTCAAATTTGGATTCAGCACCCTTGAAAACCTCTATACTCCAACTTTTAGCCCAATGATACTATAACATGTGGTAGAAAAATTAATTAAAGAGATCACACGTTTGAAAAAGGCCGGCCGCTATAAATGCACACACACTAGGCAAGGACTACGCCGCGCGCCTGTGTAAGTGGTGTTTTGTAGTATCCACGAGGTCCTCCAAGGGTTTCTGTGCATGGATACTTTTTTCAAAGACAGTTGGCTAGCTACGTCACACCATTCAAATCTTCAACTTTCCTTAGCTTCTCTGATTTTTTAAAAACATTTTCTCGACAAACAGACCCGATTACCGTTATTCCTGAGCCATACTCTTTTGAAAAAAAATAATAAAAAAAAATTGACTGAAATACCCCATTGGAAAAATAATTTAAAATATTTTAAAATTCTGTTGAGGGTTAAGTTCGTTATAATTGAACAACACTCATCATCGACAGTCATCTAAAAAGTCGGATTTCAACACCAATCTAGACTCTGAGAAAATTTAACACCAACCAGATTCCTACTTCGTTGTCAAGTCTATCGTATCAAAAGTCCATCTAGGTTTTTCTAGTTCGTATTTCTGACTAATGGTTGAGCGATCGCAGCCACACGTCAGTACCTAGCTATCTAGGCTTTTCAAGTTTGTGTTTCTGACCACTACGTCATCGATCATCAGAATTCTGGAATCAAAACCATATCGATCGATTTTACTGTCAATCCTCTGTCACTTCTATTCAAGTCTGCGTTTCTGGCTAATCGTGGATCAAGGGTAGGAAACACGAGCAAAATCATCTCAATCTATCTGGAATTCTGAAGTTTTTGTTTCCAAAGTATGAACAGAGTAGAAGTAGGTTAAACCCCCAAGGACAAAATTGAGAGGTGGGTGTAAGACTGGCGTCCGTGGGTTGCTTCTACGAACAATACAGACAAGGAGATGCATTTGATATTGCAAAGGACAAAGTAGGGTTTGAAAATGAATGAACATAATAGAAGGATCTCTATTGGGATGCCCAATTTTCACCCTCCATTTCGTTGTTCTGCCTGTTTGTGTATATTGAATTTGATCAAGGGTTGGAATTAATGTAACTGACTATCCTTCATCACGTAATGACGGTGTTTCAGAAAATGGGCTTTCTACTAATTCCAATATCTATCCCCACCTACCTGTTAGATACCTGACAAACAATTGACCAAGTAACGGGTTAAGGGTTCCTCACACTGGTTTACCATAATCCCCACAGCTGCTGATCGTTTCAACCTTCCTCCTAACCTGGCAAATGCGCAAAAATGGTGGAACTTGTGTGGGGAAGAGTTACGACAGTGCCTGTGTTCAGAGTGGCAGAGGATGGCAGTCCAGCTCTGATCACGGATCTTAAAATCCAGGGGGCCTTGGCACAGAGTACTGGAGAAAAGTTAACAGAGGAGAAAGCTGATGTTAAAATGGCGTGCAAGCATTTTTGAGGCTGCCTCAGTTGCGCCATCTACTTTCAGCTTAGGAACTACTACAGAAACTGAAGTGGTGGGGGAGGCCACACTCTCTTCATGCCGCTTCTTTTTGAATGACCAGAAATTGATCATTTTTCATTTCATCGTCATTTAGATTTGCAAGAATTACTTAGAAAAAAACCACTCGAGACGAAAGGTAATTTCCAAATTGCCCATACAATAAATTGTTGTTGTCCCTATGCCAGTAGTTCAAATGTTCAATCGACAACTGGCACCCATAGAAACATTTGAAACCCAGTATATTATTGAAAATCGTTCGAATTTTTCATACATGCTGGTAACGCACCAAGGAAAAAAAATATGTGTTAAACAAGGTGACTTGTTGCGAGATGTTGAGAGAATGTGATCTGTTACAGTCTGCTATAACTACGTCCTCGAGCTCCACCAATCAGAACGCTTCTAGGGCTCCCAGCTTTAGCTTTCACCCCAGAGGGCCTGGATAAGTAAGAGGCCAGCGTTTTGTGATCTTCGCATCTTGAATGCTGACGCTGCCTCTTGCTGTACTCAAGATTGGGGTTCAGTTGCTAATACAGCAGAAGACCATCGAGGGTCCTTCAGTCCCCTCGTGTATTCATGCGATGGCGCTGTACATCGGGAGTACTGCGTGATCTCCAAGCGATCGGCCTACACTCTCTCCGCAAAATGGTCAAATTCGAGTCGTTTCACTGCGTTTGAGGGGCACTTGAACATCCATCAGATGTCTGGGTCTCGAAGATGGAGCAGAAGTGCCTGCCAGAGTGATGGATTGAGGGAGATACATATCTACCTGAAGCCATGTAGATCCTCGACTTGAAATTAAAATCTATTTAATAAATGTTTTTGAATGGGGAAAAAAGAATTGTGGGCTCGTTTCAAAATAGAGTAGAAAACTATTGCTACGAAAAAAGGCAATTAGCCAACATTCAAGGGATATTACAATTATTTTTTCCTTTTGATTGACATTTTCGATGAAACATCTGTGTTAGTCATCAGATGAAATCGTATAGATGATAGGTTTGTACTTACTATATTATTGTAGTTCGCAATCAAATCCGTTGGAATGTGTCCACCTCTCAACTGAGTTATAACTTTGCTACGTTCCATAGATGTGGTGAAAGGTTGGATGAGTTCAAATAGTACGATGCCCAAGCTATAAACGTCACTCTGTAAAGGAAAAAACTAAATGCTTACTCATTTTGAAAAACCAAATCCACCACAAATTATATCCTCACCAATGAGTAGACGAGATGATCACCGAGAGGCTGTGGAGCCTAGGCATTTAATGGGGGGTGCGCCTTGATTTTTTTTAGATTTTTAATCGAAAGTAGACTACATGCTGAGAATTTTTGCTCCAACCGCGACCTTTTAGCGTGAGTAGATCTGTTTCTATGATTTTTCAAAGTTTCGACCGTTTATGACGTCACGCACCCCTCCCGCCTGGGTGGGACCCCCCAGCCCACTGTGACGTCATAAACGGTCGAAACTTTAAAAATTCCTTGGAAAAGATTTACACACGCTAGGAGGTCGCATTTGGTACCAAAATTCTCAGAATGAGGTCTACCTTAGATGAAAAATAACAATAAACAGTTTTTCCTACACAGGCGCACACCCTATTCTGGCGCAAAATGGTCAAGTCATTTGATAGTTCAGGCTTTGCACAACGAATGTGACCTATTTTCGTTCTTAGGTAAAGAAGGTATGCTTAACATAAAATGAAACAAAAACATTTCAAGACAATGGGGTATTTCGGTGGGTCGGAAATTCAGGTTTTTGACCTCAAATTTGGATTCAGCACCCTTGAAAACCTATATACTATAACTTTAAGCCCAATGATACTATAACATGTGGTAGAAAAATGAATTAAAGAGATCACACGTTTGAAAAAGGCGGGCCTCTATAAATGCACACACACTAGGCAAGGACTATGCCGCGCGCGTGTGTGAGTGATATTTTGTAGTAGCCAAGAGGGCCTCCAAGGGTTTCGGTGCATGGATACTCTTTTCAAAGACAGTTGGCTAGCTACGTCACGATTGGCTAGCTACGTCACACCATTCAAATCTTCAACTTTCCTTAGCTTCTCTGATTTTTTAAAAACATTTTCTCGACGAACAGACCCGATTACCGTTATTCCTGAGCCATACTCTTTTGAAAAAAAAAAAATGACTGAAATACCCCATTTCTCAAAGGTACCACTCTGTATACAAGTACAAACCTTGGCATGGCAGGCACCTCTGAGTTGTTCTGGTGCAGCGTAGAGCTTCGTACCAAGCTGACCAGTGTGGTGAGTGGCTACCACGCTTAGTGACGATTGTGGGTGGGCAAGAAGACAGCAGGCCAATCCGAAATCCCCTACTTGAACTAATCGCAGGTCGTGACTGATAAAAATGTTACTAGGCTGAAAAAATAAGGACATATATTTCAAAAATCAGTTCTGAGAAAGGGTTTTGGTCAATGAATCTATCTATGTAGCTTCTACCTTGATGTCATGGTGAACTATTCCTTGAGAATGAATGTACTCCACTCCAAGAACGATTTGCTTGAAAATGGCCATCGTATCATTTGGATCGGGAAGCGACATTACATTTTGGTTTCTCTCGTCCAACCACTGTCTTAACGTCTTGTGGCAAAGCTGCATCTGTATAAACAGAACTGCCGATTGTCTGACGGCCTCCGCATTCATATGGAACAGGTACCTGCTGCTACTTCCAAATTTGCAAATCTCGCCGCTGCGATTGGCGCTGTAGGTGGTCGTCGTTTCGGACTCGGAAGATTCGTTGATCGTAGCGTGAAACTGTTCGCGGACGTCTGCGGCGTTTTCACTTCCATTGTTTTCTGAATTTTCAAAAACCACTTCCAACGAATCGTCAGTTCGACTTTTTTCATTTCCAATAGATGTTTCATCTGAACTGTAAACCAAAAAGTATCATGATACTGTAGATACCTGGAAAGTAGGTACTTTATATTCATAGTTGGTAGATACCAAGGAATCTGTTAGGAACTACATAACTTCTATTACTAATGCCCATTCCGCGTATCTGCCTATTTACTTCGAGAAAAAAAGGTCAGGCATTAATTAGAGTAATTAAACACTCAACCTGCGATTTATGTGTTTCCTTTTTTTCTGGTCATAAGTAGGATTTTGCAAAACTACGCTAGTTCACTGTACTTTGCTGGAAAGCAACAATTATGCAACTCTTGTTTGGTTTAAATAAGCCGTCCTGGTGGCCTGTTGAACGTTGAATTGATGTTTAGTTTATCTGAAAATACAAGTACGAGTATATACTGAAATTCGAAGTATATTTCGTGTGAGTGGCCGAACGTTTCTCATAATAATACTCTCTGAATCTATGTCAACCGATTGGGAATGGGGTCCACTGGAATAAACTCCTTGTTTGCCGAGCTTTCGGTAAATTTATTAACTTCTTCAGGGCTCGAAGGACGTGTTACTCAGTAAGCATACCAAGAGTCAAAGAGCCAGATAAAGGAAAGTTAAATTTTATGTCTAGGAATGAAGAAAAAATAGTAATAAAAATATCAGCTTTCAGGAAAATTTTGAAGTCTGAACAACTGAACAAATAAAATACCTCTATCCACGGCTTGGAGAGAATAATAATTTAGATAACAATCATCATGTACTCAAGATCAGTACGCGCTCAAGTTACTGTCAGAATTAAGGGACCTCAGGAAACCAATTCTGACTAGGCGCACTGGTGGTTAACACTTTCCACGCGGGTCCCAAAACGGCGATTTCATCACCAACGAGGATCCCAAACAGGGTGGTCTTCCTGACAGCATGGGGTGCCTACCAGTAGGCACTTTTTCGCCGCTCTACTGCCATCTGTTTCTTCTTAGTTGAACCAGTTGGTAATTTTTTTCAACAGGATTTCTCCATGTGATTTCATTTAGTAATACCCGTTCTCCACTAAGTTGCGTTCTGGGTACAAAACGGGTTGCAATTACGCCCGAAATTAGTAGTTCATACAACGTATTGAAAGCGCTCGAAACGTCAGCCGCTCAGGGGGTGGGATTTTTTGTTTGCCTACCAGTAGGCAATCCGCGCTGGCGAGAGAATTACTTTTGCCTGCCAGTAGGCAATCTGCGTGGAACGTGTTAAAGTAGTTTCTCGTACGTCCAATAGAGTGCTCTGATTTAAATTACCTTGGAGAAAATGACATAAACTTTTTTTAGTGTCATTGATAATTTTCAACATTAATTAATTAGGTATGTTTTTGAGTTGGATGATATATTTATGTCATCAGTCTATGAGATAATGTCGAAAAGACCCCTTTATCTATTACAAAAAGGACCCAAAAACCCAGAGACGTTTCACCCACCAACAAAAAAAATGTAAAAAGTTGGCACTCGTAAAAAGTTTTTAAAAAATTAGCTTGGTGATCTCTCCAAGGTAATTTTAATCAGAGCACTCTATTGGGCGTACGAGAAACTACTTTTACCCCCAGCGTGCCTAGCGGGAGTTGCCACTTCCTCTACAGATACCGCCTAGTCCAATTCCAGGGCTTGTGTATAGGTACTTACCCAGCCTTGGCTTGGCGAACTGGTATAGCCTTGACAAGTACACAACAGTATTTCAGATAGAAATACTAGCCATTAAAGAATGCGTCACAATACTAACACAATTTGGTGTCAACAATAAGAAAATCAACATCTTTACTGACATCCAGGCAAGTATAAAAGCCCTTCAAAATCCCATCACTAACTCAAAATTGGTGTGGAAAACGAAAAGGCAAACAAATCATCTATTTTTAGGAAATGATAAAATTTCCATAAAATGGATACCCTGACACTCCAGTCAGCCCAGAAATGAATATGCCGACAATCTGGCCGAGGAGGGTTCAAGAAATACTTTCAATGGAAGCAAAGCAATGGGTCTCAGCCTCAACTTTCACAAGACGAAGTGGCTTGTGATATCCGAGCGACCCAGGGAGGGAGAGCAGCTGGTCCTTGATAACCATGTGGTGTCGCGAGTTCCCAGCATTAGGTATCTCAGAACACAAGAAAGCGAAGAAGGAACCAATATGACTGAGGTCCGTCAGGTCAGTGTTCAGAAAAATGCAGGTGTTGACAAACAGGCAGCTCTCACTGTCGTTACAGGCCAGGATCCTTAGATGTTACGTTTTTTCAATCCTCCTATATGGAGTAGAATCGTGGACACTTGTAAGCTGCCTAGCCCTGAAGGGGGTTCGGCTAATAACGTTGTGAACTGAAATGCAAGGGGATGTAATGTTTAAGAGAAATGGGTTGCAACTTGAAGCTAGGTAAATGAATGAAATACTTAACTTCGTTGTGCAACGGTGGCGGCTGATGACGTAGGCAACTGTGTGTAGAACCTGAAATGGAGCAATTCCCTGAAGGGGCTTCACCTCGTTGCTCGGCAAAGAAAAGAAGATAAAATTGCAATGCGACGTTGCGCAATTTAACTATAACGTTCCTAGGGGTGAAGGTATTGTATTGTATCGTTACTTTGACTTTACTTTTACCACTTTGAGGGATTTCAGGTGTTGCTATGAAGGAGAACTCACGAAATTGAATGCAATGGTATGTAATCATAACGAGTTGCGCAATGAGAAATATGTACAGGTACAAGGTATGGCAATGTACAATAAATGCTGATAAACTGACAGCAATGGTTGTTTCGTTATTTTCCCTTTATAAAGGGAACCTGGATAAATCCAGGTAATGTTCAATATGTAAAAAGTAAGTTTTATAATAGGACAATGTTGAAATGACTAGGTTAAGTGTACTCAACAATGCGTTTCTGATATAGTTGCTTGAGGGCAGCTATGTAATGAAGAAAGCCTAACACTTGAAATTAGGATAAGTCTCTGTCTCAACCCCTACCTAGTATTATTGGCCAATAAGGAAATTAACACACTCACGTTGCAGACGCTTGTTGGGGCGTGGTGTAAGGTGTTCCGCAATCCAAGAGAAGTCCGTGAAATGCGAGGGTCGGTCAATCAGCGAGAGGGGAATCACTACTACAAACTGAATTGACGTTTTTGAAAGAGGCAATTTGATGTCAGCAATGGTTTGGTTTGATTGCGCAATATATTGCAGAACGAGGGGGCAGTTGCAGCTAATGTCTGTGGAAGTCTTATAACTGGCAAACTGAAGGGATGGTAGCAGAGAGCAGGCAGGATTGAAGTGGGGGGACGGCGCGCAGCCTTTTATACGCTCCCCTCCACGCTTGGTGGCTCCTTCGAAGCCCACCGGTGGGAGGGCCCCACCCGGCGCTGTGATAGGCTTGACTCTCGATCGCTGTAGTAAGTGTGATTCCCGATCCCTGTGGCAAGTGTGATTCCCGATCTTTCCTTCCTTTTCCCAATCTGTCCGTCCTTTTCCTGATCTTCCCGTCCTCTTCCTTCTATCCTGGTCCTGATACTTGAATTGCAGAACTTGTGAGCTGCGGCTCACACACTTATCAAACAAATGAGCCAGTACATTGGGAGTTTTGAAATGTGGGCGTATCGGAGGATTCTGAAAGTACCTAGGACGGAGAGAGCAACCAATATTGAAATCCTCAGACGCATGGATAAGGAGATGGAGTTGATGAGCACAGTAAAAAGGCGCAAGTTGCAATACTTTGGCCATATGATGCAAAATGAGAAGTACTCTCTTCTGCATAATGTATTGCAAGGCAGAATTGATGGGAGATGTGAACCTGGACGGCGATGAATATCTTGGTTGAATAATCTTCGTCAATGGTTTGGGGAGTCCTCATCTTCATTATTTCGGAAGGCTGTAGATAAGGTAATAATCTTTACAAGGGATGATAGCCAACGTTCGTCGCGGACAAGGCACTTGAAGAAGAAAGAAACTGACGGATACAGACAGACCAGAATGCTCATCACCTGATTAGATGCAAAACAGGCCTTTTGGTTTACCTCAAGAAGTCGGAACACCATCACGCTAATGATATGCATTCTAACGGGACACTACGACTTCCGAAGAATGCTGAATATCATGGACAGTCGTACTTCGCCAATGTGTCGATGCGAACAAGAAGAACACCCGAACATTTCTTGTGCCGATGCGACCGATTCGGGAGATCCAGAATGGAAGCATTCGGTCACCACATAGTGAAACGCATCCTTGCGTGTAATCTCGTGGAAACGCATAAAGAAATTTGCTGATCTCAGCACAAGATTTACAAACTCCGAAGTGGGGTAGCCAGCGGAATCATCTTTTAATATAAAGGGGCCTCGAAAGAGGGAGGAGTATAAGCCATTAGAGCCTGAAACGCTTTTCCAATGGCAACCCCGAGCAGTGAGTGAGTTACTGTCAGAATGCTCCTTATTTCCACTAGATTCCTCACCCACAAAACCAAATTTTAAAATTCCGGTGACGTAGCACACAACTAGATAAATTTCGGAGCCGAACAAAAAACGACCACAAATCGGTGGGAAACTGAGGCCTGGCAGAGTACACAAGATTTTGATACACACACAGACATACACCTGTTTTTTTTTTTTTCGCGGATTAGAATTCAGAATGGTCTAAAACGAATTTGTAAGTGGTTATTGTTTGTCCGTTCAGTGTAGTAAGTAAAGTAAACAACCATTTCAGGTTGGATTTTCGTCATCAGCTGTCTTCCTAAGGGAAGATCAGAATTTGTTCTGATGATTTCGCTCATGGCCATTGGCCTCACCGCCATGGGTTGGGACGAGGGGGAACTGCGACCGACTCGCCCCGAAAATATTCCGCAGAGGCGGGCCTCGAACTCACGGCCCCTGCAACTGGTTCGAGTCCCGTCTCCAGAGACACATGCCGTAGCTCCCTCGGTCACAGCTGACCCCCTTGTCCGTTCAGTGTTGTACTCCTTCACCCCAGAATAATCACATGGGGACACCCAATTCTTACATTGGAACGTCCTAAAAAGTGGTCCTAGTATACCCCAAAAGCGCTTGCCAGTTGGGATAAACTGCGTCGTCCTGCTTTCTTTTCAACACGACCTTCGATATTGCAATTTATATCATATTTACAAACCTTATATCGATTATTTCTACTTTTTTCTTTCGTTCCTCTGTTGCTTCCAACCAGGCAGCTTTGTAGGCAACAATATTCGGATGATTTAGCTTAGCAAGCATTTTCACTTCTCTCAAGTTCTGTAAGAAATCCCCCACACTGTAGTATCTGAAAATATCAGTTATGCACGTGGTTATTAGTTATGTCGATAGCTAATGCCTAGCGAGATGAAAATTACAGCGAACAAAGACATGTCTGGTACTGACCTATATTCTTGTACGACTATGCAAACTATAGGAGCAAAATGATGATGGAATATTCCTGTAGGTTGGAAGTTTGTGAATTGTCCCTCGGAAAAATTTCTTATTTTAACATACTCAGAATTCAAATGTAAATAATTGTACAGGTTGGATTTTTGTTTATTACGAAATTCCATCTAGTTGCACCAATAATCGTGGGAAAGAAAACCTCCATTATTGGTAATAATAAACCAAAAAGGCGTCTGCGGTTGCGTAAGGGTACTTCTACTTGAATAAACTCGTTTTCCAATGTTCTATGGTAGGCTACTTCACAGCCCTGATTTTCTTCAATCCTCCGAATTCTCGATGAATTGACGGGATTACCTTCCTACCAAGCAAAACCTGCACTAATTTTGAAAAATAAAACACTGAAGTACCTTACGATTGATATCTACTTACGAATATGCTTGGGATTGGGGATAATAAGATCTTAAACACACAACTCTAAAATAATAAATTTAACTTTCTTACCTCAAGAATATCTTTTTTATGGCGTAAATCTCTCCATCCAATTTATGTTGAGCTTTGTAGACGTGACCAAAACCACCCTTTGCAATGTATTCCAGCTCCTTGAACTCTGTCCGGTACCTTGACCATTCAATAGCATTTCCTGGATTTTCCAAAGGAACGTGTGGTCTGAATCAAAGAGATATCAAGAAATATCAATATTAGGAGTAAATTCCATCGGAATCCCTTGACAAGTTTGTGAAATGAGAACTAAAATCCTCGTTTTCTCCCATCACTCACTGCTGGAGAGGGTTTAAAAATAGGTGGCTTGTGTACAATTCTGGGCATCTGACGCATCTATTCTCAATAACACATTACACTTGATGAAGCGACACTCAAAATGTTGAACTTGTAGTTATAACATAATATGGATAACAAAACAGGGACAAGTTGAAGTCAGTCTTGCTTATAGCACATACACCTACCACTTCATGAGAAGTGAGGAGCTGCTTCGGATAAGTACCTAGCATTGTTAAGTAGCCCCCAGTGTTCTACATCTCTTACATCCTTACACTACTTCCATGTTCAAGTTATCTGTTGAGAATACTTGCAATAAACTCAGCCTATTCGTTTCAACATGTGGTGGCAGTCTTTTTCATTCTATCCCTTATCTCTATTTTATCCATATTGATATGAGGATGCTATCCTTCTTTAGGCATTCCGATATACCACCCAAGCACTGGAACGTAAAAGGATTCGCATGAAGAAGGCAGAGGCAATGTCCATTGTAAGAAGTAAGAGCGGGGGGAGACCAGATGGATACTTCCGCTCTTTCCTAGTAAAGATTGGGAAGACCACTGAACCTGAGTACAGATACTTAGGGATAGAAGAGGATGATGTGTGCCACACCTTCTTCGCATGCCCACAATGAGAGGATATGAGAAGGAGTGCAGAAAAGATCACTGGAACATTGTGTCCACTCGCAATCCTGTACACGAGATGATTAGAAACAAGTTGAGCTGGGACGCAGTGGCGGAATTTGTCACAGCAGTTCGTAAAGAAAAAAACTGGATAGAAGATGGGAGGAAGAAAAAGAGGAATAGGATTGATGGAGAGAACGGATATCTTACTGAAGAGCAGGAGCAAAAGCAAGGCAAACAAAAAGGCTCACCCTCAGAGATTTTATCACATGCCAAGTGACCGGGGTAAGAAGCCCGACATCGTTGCCATCAAGCCCGACCAGTCTTGCATTATCCTGGATGTCCAAGTTGTCAATGGCAGCTTGGACATGGAGCAGACTTGGCCGGCCAAGATAAGGAAATATGACACAAATAATCAAGCAGTGTGTCATACGGTAATGCACCATAAGGCAAGCAGTGTCGGAGCTAAAAGGAGTGGCACCCAACAACATCAGGGTGATGGCTGCAACCTTGTAGTGGTGCGGTGTGTGGTGCGGGAAAAGTGCCACGTAGTTGCGCGAGTTGGGCATCTCGGTAGGTGTACTCCATGGTATCACCACCCGTGTCCTGCTCGGCTCATATTTGAACTGGTGGTCGTCTTATAGAGGCACTTCCCTTCATCCTTCTCTCCCACCCCCACCTCCCTCATCTTCCCTAATCCCTAGGGCCGGCGTCGGGTGAGTCCTGGGTGTCCTCCCCATTATATTTGATTTATTTTTTTATTTTTCTAATTTATGGCGTGCCCCCTCCGTCACAAAAGACAATTTGTCTTTGAGGGGAGTTTAAAAAAAAAAGCTGTACAAGTGGTTCCAGGGAGAGTCCTAAGCAGAGGGATTGGGGTTTTAGTTGGTATGCCCAAGCGGGTGAGACCATCACTGTTGGGGTGAAACCTTCCCTTTGCTCTTAAAGAGTTTCCCCCACTCCCTACCAAAAAATGCTACCCTTCGTTATTACAACCTCTTACTTAACCCCCTCTGGTGGGACTTGGGAAGTATGCTCAGTGGGAGCTGATGGGTCCCTAAGGTTAACAAACACCTCACTTCTTCTTCACTCCATCTCCGTCATTATACCCACATCTTACATTTATAACATTTACATTATACCTGGCCTAGCACATCAATCTAATTTATTAAAATTCAAGAGCTCATAGGCCTGATTTTTGAGAAATTCGCAAAAAATCCCATTCATATTAAGACGTATGTATTTAACGTAGTTAAGTATGGAGACCACTTACTTTAGATTAGGCACAAGTGCTTTCTGTTCAACTGAAGTAGTTTTAGCTATCTTGAGTAAGTGGTACAACGCTTTCTGGTAATGGCTGCGCATGAATTGAAATTCTTCTCGTTCGTAACTTTCGCCAATCAAATTCATCTGACGGAGTTTCTTGCAGACATCTGAAGGTTACAATAAGGAGTCATTAGTCAACAATCAGTGATACGGTTGAAGGGTCCAAGACCTTGGAATTAAGAAATTGAAACTAGTTGTAGGAAGGAAAAATGGAATGAAATAAAATCTTCTTATCCTTCCTATAACTCATCATTGACGGAATCAGTTGTATCAATATGTTCTTCTTAATATCATAATACGACAGATATCTGCAAGGGGAACAATTGTACAAATCTGAGCAGAAATAGACTGGCATTGCAAATTTACGAATATCCCAATACTAGTGACGTTTAAAAACTGAAGTGAAAAATCAGCTGGGAGCCAATCGGGCTCTTAGGGGTCTTCCCTGACATGAGGAAGTGACGTGAGTGAAACCATTCTACTCATTGGTGGTACTAGGAAGGAAAGAATCTGCTCCATCATGACATGAAATTGCACAGAGGTCTGGTAGTCACGTTTATTTCTTGTTAATTTTAAATAATCTTTTAAGACACTTGTCTATATTTTTTTGATTCTTTCAACTTATCACGTGAGATACGCAATTTATTCACGACCAATTTTGTTTATTGTTTTTCTCATATTCAAAATTACTTTTATTATAACCCTTGACAGTATTTTTTATTCGTTTTCATTACGTTCATCCAGGTTTCCAAATACTTGAAACTGGCTTAGACGGGTAGCTGACATGCAGCTAAAGGACTTTTAGAGGGATAATTGCAACAGTTCAAAATCTTGCCTTCATTTATCACTTCATGCATTGTTTTTATTGAGTTACTCTGATATGCCTTCAGCGACCACATGACAACCAAGGGGCGTACAAAGAGGAATTTCACCGAATTCTGTTTGCATTTTTTCTGAATAGTTTATGGTGTGGGATAGATGGAAATCGGGTTGATTTTGGAAAATAAATCTCCTGTTATTTTTGGGAGATATTCAAAATTCATGATTTCCAAAAATAACCGGGAAAAACCTTTTCAACGTGAAGCGGAAACGCTCGCTGATTGGCTGTTCGGATCGCCATTCCCTTCTCTTGTTGCCCGATGGAATGATAAAATCGTGTTATCTAAGAGGAAAGTTATCAAACAAAACAGGGGAAACCTCATTTTCTCCATCTTGCTTTTTCTATTTTTTCTTTTCAGTTCTTTGATTTCGATCTTTACTGGTTTTGTGAAATGTTGCCTCCCAGGACTATATGAAGTGAAATTTCACGATATTAGCGCTTCAAGCAGCCGAACATGAACTATTGCTGGTTAACGTCATCCTCCCTTTCTTTTTGTCCGTAATACGTAATGCGCAAAAAGAGAAGTGGGGGTGTTCCGTAATGCAGAAAAGAGCATTCACATGGCTGAATGATTACGCGATAACACAGAAGCATGCAGTACGTTCTGCGCAGAATTGTTTCCAAACCAAAACAATGATTCTGGTTGTTTTGTCAATAAACGAGACTGACTCAATAAACTTTCTGTGACAAATGACGAGAGTTGGTTACGAAGTTTACCAAAGTTTGTCAAAGTTCATCCGTAATGCGAAAAATATCCAATTTTTCAAAACGATACACTCTGTTCCAAAGGTCGACATCTGCAAAGATCAGTCCCGCCCCCTCAATTGGCTCCAGCCATTAGCAACCAATTATGCACTATGGATTATGGACATAACGCACCTACGTGAACCAAGCTTTACGCCGCAGGCGTGTGTGCGTAGTATTTGGTAGTACCCAACGCCACGAGACGTTCAAGACCACACGGGATTAGTGGAATGTCTTCTTCCAAGGTCAGCAAGTTAATACGTCACATCATTCAAATCTTCAACTTTCATTAGCTTCTCTAATTTCTTCTAAACATTTTCTCAACGAACAGACCCGATAACCGTTATTCCTGACCCATGCTTTTGGAAAAAAAATTTTAATGGGGTATTTCAGTCAATTAAAAAAACAATTCTGTCTGTTTGTCGAGAAAATGTTTTCAAAAAATCAGAGAAGCTATAGGAAATTTGAAGATTTGAATGGTGTGACGTAGCCAGCCAACTGTCTTTGAAAAAGTATCCATGCACAGAGAAGAGATGTAACCCTTGGAGGACCTCTTGGATACTACAAAATACTACTCACACACGCGCGCAGCATAAGTAGTACTCACACGTGCGCGGTGTAGTGTGTGTGTGCATTTATGGCGGCCCGCCTTTTTTTCAAACGTGTGATCTCTTTAATTAATTTTTCTACCACATGTTATAGTATCATTGGTCTTAGAGTTGGAGTATATTGGTTTTCAAGGGTGCTGAATCCAAATTTGAGGTCAAAAACCTGAATTTCCGACCCACCGAAATACCCCATTGAGGTATGTAATTATCAGGTGCTAGAACATTCGTGTATTTATGTAAAGGCACATAATGGAATTAGATCACCAGCTAACAATGATTTTTTCGTAATTAGTGAGTAGGTACTCCACTTACCCAGGTACAACTTCCGTTGAGTGGAGGGATTTTTTTCCATAAGGCTGCATATTTGCTCGATAAGTGATTCAATCAAAAGACTAGAAGGTGAAAAATGTTGGAGGTCCTGTGGAGTAACGTCAACAGCAAGAGTTTGACCGTCGCCTGACAAAAAATAAAAATAGAACATTATAATTTTCGAAGATCAAAATTTACTATTCTTTGATGACCCATTTCTCCTTATGACTTATTTCTCCTATATTAAATTTTTATCGTTACATGAGAAACTGCAAATCCCAGAGAAGTTGAGTTGTCGATTAGTAAAAGTAACCTTCACATTCTTGAGTGATATGTATTCACATGGAATTTTGATCAATTTCTCATCAAGGGTTTTTTTTTAAGGATACAATTTCTCCAATCCTCTAATCCAAAGGTGATCCTGAAAATCTTGTGTATTCTGATTGAATTTAATGAGGAATTTAACCGAATTCTGTTTACATTTTTCCTGAATAGTTAATGTTGTGGGATAGATGAAAATCGGGTTGATTTTGGAAAATAAGTCTCCTATTATTTTTGGGAGACAATCAAAATTTATGATTTCAAAAAATAACCGGGAAAATGGACCTCTTCAAAGTGAAGAGGGAACACTCGCTGATTGGGATTGCCGTCTCCTCCCAGTGTTGCCCGATGGTACGACAAAATCGTGTTTTCTAAGAGGAAAGTTATCAAACAAAAACAGGGGAAACCTAATTTTCCCCATCTTGCTTTTTCTATTCTTTTCTTCAGTTTTTCGATTTTGATCTTTACTGGTTTTGTGAAATGTTGCATCTGGGGACTATAGATATCCCGATCTAAGCGCTTCAAGCGGCCATAAATGAACTATTCCAGGATGACGTCATCCTCCCGTTTTTTTTCTAACGTTCATATTTCCTATACTGTTTTGTTTATTCGTAAATTAGGAAGTACGGGCTGACAGTTTGCCTTAAGGAGATTTTCAAGGTGCTGAATCCGATTTTGGGGTCAAAAATAGGAAATTCCGACATGGTGAGATTCCTCATTGTTTCAACAACAGAACAGGAAAACTTTAATTCTACAAGGTAGCTAAAAATTGCAGGAGTATTTACAACTCTAATGAGTAGGTACTCGGTAACTAGTATAATATACTAGTTATTATTCATAATATATGAATATAATTCATCCTTGATCCAGAAAAACTTACCATCATCGAAGGACGACACCGTTTTCAAGGATAAAAAGTCTGAATCTTCGTTTCTCATTTTATTTTCTTCAGGGGTGAGTGACCATGAAACACGTTGTATCTTCACATTATTTAAACTAGCGGCACTGGTAAAAACTAAGCACAAGGACTATTGAGCATCCATTCGACGGCATCAAGTTCATGATCTTTTCCAATCATTATTAATTTGAGTAATGTTCAACTCTACTAAAATTCTATCAATATGCTATGAGCTCCAACACCACGACCAAAAGTGGAAACCGAGATAACGTTATCTGTATACTTCGAGTGCCTCTCCGGGAGCCTCGGTCGGCCATTATCGTCTCCGATCGGTTTTCTTCGGGAATACGCCTGAGTCGGCCATTTTCGCCTTCCGTCGGTTGATGTGAGAGGGTACCTTTATGCAGCTCAATCAGCTAACAATGGGGTATTTCAGTCAATTTTTTTTATTTTTTATTTTTCAAAAGAGTATGGCTCAGGAATAGCAGTAATTGGGTCTGTTCGTCGAGAAAATGTTTTTAAAAAATCAGAGAAGCTAAGGAAAGTTGAAGATTTGAATGGTGTGACGTAGCTAGCCAATCGTGATGTAGCTAGCCAACTGTCTTTGAAAAAAGCATCCATGCACAGAAACCCTTGGAGGGCCTCTTGGATACTACAAAACACTACTCACACACGCGCACGGCGTAGTCTGCGTCGTAGTCCTTGCCTAGTGTGTGTGCATTTATGGCGGCCCGCCTTTTTATGTTATAGTATCATTGGGCTAAAAGTTGGAGTATAGAGGTTTTCAAGGGTGCTGAATCCAAATTTGATGTCAAAAACCTGAATTTCCGACCCACCGAAATACCCCATTATACAATGGGGTATTTCGGTCAATTTTTTTTATTTTTTTTTTTTTCAAAAGAGTATGGCTCAGGAATAACGGTAATCGGGTTTGTTCGTCGAGAAAATGTTTTTAAAAAATAAGAGGAGCTAAGGAAAGTTGAAGATTTGAATGGTGTGACGTAGCTAGCCAATCGTGACGTAGCTAGCCAACTGTCTTTGAAAAAGTATCCATGCACAGAAACCCATCTTGGATACTACAACATTCTACTCACACACACGCGCGGGGCTGTCCGCGGCGTAGTCCTTGCCTAGTGTGTGTGCATTTATAGCGGCCCGCCTTTTTCAAACGTGTAATCTCTTTAATTAATTTTTCTACCACATGTTATAGTATCATTGGGCTAATAGTTGGTGTACCTATATAGGTTTTCAAGGGTGCTGAATCCAAATTTGAGGTCAAAAACCTGAATTTCCGACCCACCGAAATACCCCATTATAATAAAATAACATTATCGAGAAAGGTTCACATTCTTGATAATTTTGGTTTATTATTTACTATATTATAACCCCCCCCCCCCCCCTCAAAATTTGATGGTTTACGTTTCAAGTTAGGTACTACGTAGAATCCAAAAATCGAAACGCTGCAAATTATTAGGCAAAGGTTTATTATTTTTCTATATAGATCACTCGTTTGCAAATAACACAGCTTAAGGACTCAAAAATGAGGACAAATTGAAGAAAAGTACAACAATCACATTTTGGGTGCTAAAATCATCAACCGTGCCGCGTACGGAGGACAGATGGTAGGGGCGGGGGGTCCAAAATTTCTTGAGTCAATTTTTTTGTTGTTCTTGGTCCAACCGCGGTTACTATGGACCAATTTTGATGAAATTTGGTTTATGGGCTCCATTTGGGGTCTAGTCGTGCCACGAAGCTTTTGGTCAATGTTGGTCACTTATTCACAAGGTGTGAAAAGGGTTGAAGGTTAAGGGTTGAAATTTTCAATAGTCCTACCTTGTTTTCAATTTGACACTCTAAAAATTTTTTCAATAATTTCAGCCATAAATAGTTAATTCTTGACGACCCCCTATATCTCAACACTCTCAAAACTGAACATGTCTGCAAATTTTCTATTATACTTATAGGGTCGACACGCAATAGGTAATCTCCAAGTGCACGTCTTTTTAAAATTTAAAATCAATGGCTGAAGGCGTTCTGTATTTAATACAGAACGCCTTCAGCCATTGATTCTTGTTTCAGTTAAGATCTCTATGCTCCAGCGCCGAGAGCTCTACTGCCACGTTCCAGTTAGTTCTGAGCAGTACTCAGTTAGGTCTTCCCACACAATACTTGAGACAAGTTGGGTCTTCCTGACGCCACACTGGGTAGCACAGAGTACTAGAGACAAGTTAACCACAGAGTACGAGTAGTAGAATAGACAAGTTAACAGAGGAGAAAGCTAAATGTTAATAAATAAAGCTAAATTGTTAAAAAAGCTGAAAGTTAAAATGGCGTGCAAGAATTTTTGAGGCTGCCTCAGTTGCGCCATCTACTTTCAGCTAAAGAACTACTTATGGAAACTGAAGTGGTGGGGGAGGCCACACTTTCTTCATGCTGCTTCTTTTCAAATGACCAGAAATCGGTCTTTATCGATTGCCACCCGAGCAGTAGAAAATAGATTGCCACCCGAACCCAAGGAATTAAATGTACGATTGCCACCCGAGCCCTCGACTTCGAATTTACGACGGGGTCTGGGCTTGAAGGGCCGACCATCAACTGCCCTCCAGAAAAATTTACGATTGCCTCCCGGGAAAGAAAAATTTTCCCGAAGTACTTTATGGAAATAGAGCGATGTGGAGGTAACTCTTAATTGTTTGACATAGCTGTGAGAAATTTTATCAGAATAATTTCACGCCTATTTTCTCCAGACATTATTCGACAGATGACCTATAAATCGGTTCCTTTGAAATGCGTACAAGTTTGCAATATCATGGACTATCTTGCTTTGTTGGTTTACAACTTTTCTTTGTCAATTTGGTAGGTTTATGACGACCATATAATTTTTTGGCTATTTTCAAAGCGTCATGTGACGTTCTCATCAACACACCCTTATTGAAGAAGAAGAAAACATGTTTATTGGACAAAAACGTGCGATAACAAAAATAAATAATCAAAACATGATACAGCAATGGGCTTGACGCCCGTCTGCCGGAATGACTCGAGCCACCGACCATAGTGTATTCTTTGTTATATATTTAATAGATGAATTAAATAAAGTTAGTTAATTGTATACAGTACAATTTAAGTAAGTTAGGCATCAATAAATCGCTCTAGTAGTATCTTTTGTGTGTTTTGGGTGCTCACCAATTAAACTCCTTCACCAGGAATTCTCGGTATCTCCAAGCATGAAAGGCAAATTGTCCCACCGCCAGCCACTCCTGTCTATTGTCCAACAGATAGACCATTTGCTCCCGATCCAAAACAATCGATCCCAGGTAGCGCAGTCTGAATTCCCGGAGTACAGGACAGGTTCCGAAGAAATGGACAACATCCTCGTTCTCATTCAGGTTGCACATGGAACATAACCTCCCTGGCGTGTCCGACCTTGAATAGATTCCATCGTTGAGTGCGAGCAAGGCACCTCTCAGCCTCAAAATCCAGCGACGAATCCAAAGAGGACTCTCTTCGTCCAGCAGCAAGTTTGCAGGCCGAATCTCGAGGTTCAGCAGAGGGTAAAGAGGATTCCTCGTTGCCTGGGCGCGTATCTTCATATCATCACTCCAGCTGCGACATACCACCTCTACCAGCTCGTCCAGCTGCTCAGGCCACTCATTCAATCTTTCCAAATCTCCATGGAACTCACATCCATGCCGCCGGGCCAGTCCAGTCAGTGCCCGAAACCACGATATCTCAGACCTGACAACTTCCCTTGCAACCACTCCTGGGTATCTACCATGTGGCATCTTCAGGGACTTGATAGCATACCGGTATGCGAGTGACAATGTGTAGGCGAAAATTGGCCTAGCATCAGACTCCAAGTACACAAAATAGTTTAGAGTATTCCTCGGCAGATAAAATACCAACTTAATGAAGTGTCCCAACACTTGCTCAAGGACATTTCGTCGTGTCCACAGCAACACCGCGTAACTCATTTTTTTTCGATTTCGAGATATCGATATCGACGGATTCAGCGAAAAATTCCGAATTGAATAGTATCGAAGAAGTACAGAAATTTGTCACTATAAACACTAAAATCGCCAATAATCTAGTTGAGCGTATCTCATTCTGTCCACCAACACAGCGTATCACAGGAGGTTTGCACCTGAACTTCAAGAGGGAATGCACTCGTCCATTTGGTGAGTTGAATTGTAGTATGTTTTTGGTATATTTCGACCATCATTTTCGTTTGAATGGTTGCATTAGAGTATTATTGGGTCATTGGGCGTTCACTTATACCCACACAAAGCCAGCTACAAGGGAAAAACTTGAGATTTTGTTGACCACCAGGACCATTTTTGGCGATGGACTCCTTCCCACGACTCCACAATAATCGGCTGCAAATAAAGTTAGACAAGTGGAATGACCTTCAAGATTTGAAGCCTTTTATTCCAGCTGACTGCCACTATTTCTACGATAATCTACCTAATAATGCAGCTAGTCAAAGAGCTATCAAGATCCAAAAAGAAAAACGATTACCTAACTAATAAGACTGAACTACCTACTCATAATTTACTATGTTTCTAATATTCTTAGGAATAAGTTTTTCTTCTCGTCGTGGTAGTGCTCTTCTTTTTGAGCAATTTCTTCCAAAACAATACTGGAACTATTTTCTCAAACAAGAGTTGTACAATGTGTAAGAGTAGTTCTACCCTCATTGGAAATAATATTATCCTTTGTTCGAGTTCATTCTAGTTTCATTTTTCTTCGTTCTGATTTTTAAAAATTGTTACTCAAGAGTTCGGTTAATTTTTTGCAACTTGTTTGCATAAATTACAAGTGCCTACGAAAACTGTTGTTTATCGTTATGTTGTAGGTTCCTACGGTACGAAGAGAGTTTATGTAGTTAGGTACCAATTTTGGTCAATCATTTTGAAGACTGTTCAAGTGCAATTAAAATGTGAGAATTATTAATATTGCTCTGCAAGAGTTGTATTTTTTATTCGTATTTCCTATTTAGCAGCCGAAAGGTGTTATCCAACATCGATTCTTCGGAAAATTATAATAAATTGTCCGAAAAAATGCGATAACATCATCGAGAAAAAACCTTGGTACCATAACAGAATTACAAGTAACAGCACGTATCTACAGCCACTTTGGACGAAACCCAACGTATCAACCACAGTTTCTCTAAATTTGGATATTTTTGCGTAACCAAGCCCTGATTCCTGTAGAGAGCCTCTCATTTCCATGAAATCCAATGGCTTATGAAGTCCGACCCCTGGAGTTGGGGGAAAAATCATTTAAAACACGTTTTTTGGCTCTCCTGAAAAGTTGCAGAAAGTGAGTTACGCGGTGTTGCTGTGGACGCAGCGATTTGACATCACATAACCTGTCACCTGGGCACCATAACATAAGATTGCTCTTGCAACTGCATTAAAAATCCTATATTTGGCTGTCACAGGAATGGATGGGCGGCAAAAAACAGTTTTATATACACTATTAATAGCCAACTTTGCCGCTGCAGCTCTCTCCGAGAAATGCCTACTAAATGAGAGCTTCGGTGTGAGGGTAACTCCAAGATATCTGTATGAGCTTACAATTTCGACTGGGGTACCATCAAACATAAATATGTCTCCAGATCCAAGCTTGCCTCCTCGACGGAACACCATGATTTGCGACTTGCTGAGGTTCACAGTTAGCCCCCATTGGGCAGTGTATTCCTGCAAGGCATAGATATTCCTCCGCAGGTCAAACCGAGATTCAGCCAGAATAACTATATCATCAGCGTACATCAGGGCTTTGATGATAGTACCACCCACCTTAACTCCACAAGTCAAGGATTCCACAAGATCGTTTATGTACAAAGCAAAAAGCTGGGGACTTAGCAAGCATCCCTGTCTCACACCACATTCTATTGGAAATGAATGAGAGAGCCCATCCTTTCCCCACACTGCTCCTCTACCATTGTCGTACATTGACCTCAGTGCTGCTATGAAGCGTTGTCCAACGTTTGCTGCATTAAGCTTCTGGAACAGTAGATTGTGGCGGACCCCATCAAAAGCAGCCCTGAAGTCCACGAAAAATGCATACAGCTTCTTGTTGGGACCCGAATTCATTCGGAGAACACACCCTTATTGTACAAATCATTGAATCTTGTATAAGGGCATAACTTTTCGTTTCCCGATAAAATTAAGAAATGGCATTCTTTGCTTCGTATTTTTCTCTTCTTTTTCAACAATAAATCCAGAAATATAAAATAATACACTATTTCTGTAGTATGCGTTTGCATTGTCTTCTATAATTTATGATAACATTTGAATATTATCTCCTTCCATTTCTTTGAATCTATGTCATCACTTGGATCAATTCATATAAGGAACTCCCTATTGTATCATTGCCAGCGGGAAAGTCGCCCCCAGAAATAAAAAACTCGTCATAGATAACATTTGTTTTAAACCTTGAAAAGTGAAAACAAAGCTTCCGCTACCTTGGTAGACTCGGAAGCAAAATCAACTTTTTGTTTACTACTTAATTGATTTTAAGTCACAAAAGTAAACTTGTCCTGGATCACAAAAGTAAACTTGTCCTAGATCCCGAATTTGCTAGGTTTTGGTGAATCTTCTTCAACCTTTGTTTTCTTTTTCTTCTGTCGTGTAGTGAATAAAAATACGGGGTAAAAAGTACACACGTTATAACAAAACATGACTGCTCATTTTATTCAAAATATAATATACACACGATAGGATCGTTAGGCATCTACCTAACCGTAACTGTACTGTACAATGGATCACTATTGAAACCTACTTATACTTCCAAACATTATGTGCTTTTAGTACCGAATAAATGAAAATAACCATCACATTCGTACGCATAACATACATATATTATGTTTCAAACCTCTCCATACTACGATTAATATAATCTGTTCAAAAGTTTAAATTTAATGCTGTACAAAACTCTTGATATCCGCATTGGAAAACGTCTTACGCCTAAGGGTTTTTATGGATAATTAAATAAGAGTCACTGACGCTAACTGAGTGACGTGGTCGTTCACACAACGGCCTTCACTCAGACTTGCCGGGATCTGGAAGGGGCAAGAAGTTGCGTGTTGGTCATGGTGTCGGGGAAAAGGCTGTGGTAGTTGATTAGGGGGACGTAGGCAGCTGTGATAACTCGACCTGAAATATGAAACGATTGTTGAGAAAATAGTCAAAGTGAGTGGAGTCAATTACATTAGAATTAAGTCCCGTTTACACTGCTCGAGAGTAGGAGCATCTAGAACGCGGCCTGCAGGTGCTGCACGCGCTTCGTAGCGACACTACGGCGAATCTCTCTATTATCTAAATAATGCTCTCTGATGACAAGACATAGGTGTCATACTGGAGCTAGTTCTCCCTGGCACCACGAGGAGCGCAGGATAATTGGAGCAAAGATAATGAAAAAAAAAGACGAACTAATAATGAAATAATGAAAAACAAATAATGAAAATGAAAATAATGAAAATTGGAAATTTAACGCATTTTTTAACGGTGCAAGAAGATTTGAATTGGCGTGTGATTGAAGGAAGGCCATTTTAGTTTAGTCAAGTCGATAACACGAAAAAAAAATTCGTTGCAGTGTCGCTAGGAAGCCCGCGCAACCCCTGCGGTGTTCTAGATGCTCCTCTCGAGAGTTTGCGGCGAGCAGGGGTTTCGAACGAGCATTCGTTCGAGGCTCAGGCAGTGTACACAGACGCTTCGAGCCGAGCAATGTTGAGTAAATAGTCGAAGTGAGTGGAATCACATAGGTACATTAGCACTAAGCCCCGTTTACACTGCTCGAGAATTTGCGGCGAGCACTCGTTCGAGGCTCAGGCAGTGTAAACAGACGCTTCGAGCCAAGCAATGTTGAGAAAATAGTCAAAGTGAGTGGAATCACATAAGCCCCGTTTACACTGCTCGAGAATTTGCGGCGAGCAGGGGTTTCGAACGAGCATTCGTTCGAGCTCAGGCAGTGTAAACAGACGCTTCGAGCCGAGCAATGTTCGCGCAGAAGGTTTGCTCGTGCTCAAGGCTAAACCACCCGATGTCGGTTTTCCGACGTATCATCAAAGAGATGCTCGTTCGTCACCCGCTGGTGCCGGCAATTCCAAGCAATTTGTGTCTAAGACAGGCGTGGAGGACGGCACAACAGCTGGCGGATCAGTTTTGGCAACGGTGGATACAAGAATATCTTCCCACGCTGGTTCCACGAACAAAATGGAAACATACCACGAGTGATAGTCTCCAAGTCGGCCAAGTTGTGGTCATCGTGGACGGCAAAAATCAACGAGGAGAGTGGCCGAAAGGAATCATCACGGCAGTGTATCCGGGCCGCGATCAGCAAACACGAGTAGTAGACGTCCGAGTGGAAAACAGAGGGATATGGCGGAGACCGGCTAGGAAGCTGTGCCCTCTCAAGCTGACGGAGGACCAATGACAGCTGTCAGCGTGGGGGAGGATGTCCGCTTCAGCAATAATTAAATTAATACCTAAATTTCAACTCTTGGCCACATGATTTCTAAATCCATTTTCGATATGTTTTTTTGAAAGTCATCTGTGTAAAATTATTAAAAATAAATTCTCGTGAAAGTTTCTTGGCGGAAAAGTTTGTATTTTTCTGTTCGAAGTTAACGTGAGATATTTCCTGTAAGTGTGTAGTGTCGTCAGTGATTCCATTCGCGATAGAGGGTCACTAGTACAGACATTATACGTAGATTTTTTAGTTCGTATACTAGGAACTTTCTAACAGAATTTATTATGAACCTCTGAGGTATTATCATTTTTCAACTAAAAGGAAATTAATGAACATGCGGTTCTTTTGGCACTGATTTGGTTATCGTCTGATGCCGCAAGGAGCGCTACGCACAATGCGATTTTCGACGATTCGACGGGGGAAAATGTGGGAGCCTCATGATACCTTCGAGTTTACGACGATTCGACGATCGAATCAGACCATGAATACCCCTATTATGCTGTTTGAACATCTTCTTTCTCGATGACACCAAAATAATCAGGGGTGGCTTCTAAACTGAATAAATACGTAACGTAAATCTTACTAGTTTCTGAAAATTCCCAACTTATTAAAGGATTTACGGGGGGGGGAGAGGGGGGATTTCTCTAACTCCATCACAAGTTCAAGGACCTGTGCAGCGCTCACTCACCTGCAAACCATCGGCCATGAAGGGAGTTGACAGCTGCAACTGCAGTGGTGATGGTGGGGCATTTCACGTACACGTTGCCAGCCGATGCCTTGTCTACGTAGACATGGAGGACACCGCCATGCTTATTGCATTCCTCGATTACATCATCGCGGATTTCGACATCCCAGCTAGGATTGGATTCACTGAAACAAATGGAGATATTATTATTAGTAACACAATGATCAACAGTGACGAAGTTGGAACAATCAAGCAGGCATGTACTAACATGGTAACAATAGGCGATTATCACTGGTTTGTTGAATTTGTTATCATTAGTTATAATTTTTGAAGTAGAAACGTAAAAATTTTCAGTTCCTTTCGCTGTCGTTCATTGGAACTGAAGCAACCATGAAACCACCAAGTCGCATAATTTTTTCCCAGGACTTCGCAGAACTTATGACTTGGCCGTTACATTCACATAAATTAATTTACATCAGTTCTAATACCTTGCATAGATTTGAAATTCTGGCAGTAATAAATCGAGCCAAAATTCGCGTATCTATTTTTCAATCAGGAAAACAACCATTTCATGTTTTGGCGAGTGGCGCTGAGTAAAGATAACAGGTCTTTTCCCGCAGCTTGTTCGCTAGTGATGTTGTGTAATTAAAAAATCCACTTCTCATGACTGGTGATCGATCTCCAGACTTTCCGACTAAACTCGGGTTCTCTACGACTGGGCCAATGAAAGTGATATGCGAAGAGGCAGCTGATCACATCTCTCCCCTGTTAAGGAAATCTTAGGTACTCCATTACCTAGTCAGGGAGGTGAGCTGAAGCCTTTGGATGGGGTTTTACAACCCAATGAGAAAGCTTTTTTTTGAGTGGCTTCGGAGTTTGTTATTCCTTCTTGAACAGGGCGGTGTTTCTGCTGACCCCAAGTTTGTCCTATTAGGCAGTGGTTTGTCTCGTGCCTCGGGAAGGTGATGAAATTATTAATTATTGTCCTCAGAGAAACAATAACTACCCCGACTGGGGATCGATCTCCAGACTTTCCGACTTACCTCGGGCTCTCTACCACTGAGCCAAGGAAGTGAATGGACAGAAATGCGAAGAGCGGGTTGTTGGGGTAGGGTAATAGAGGGTGTTTGTATCTCCTCGGAGCCCTTCTTATCCCAACCCAAGTCAAGGTCATGCGTCCCCGTCGCGCAAACCCAGGCCCCCTGGGATGAGCAGAGGTGGTCCCATTAGGTTTTCCTGGTGGACCCCTCTTGTAGTTCCAGGGGTGGCTGAATGACCCTCTGGCGATTAGGGAGGGGACCCCTGTTACCAAGTTCCCTGACCCTTCTAAAATGTGCTTCCCCCGTTATGAATACAAACGACAACGAGCCTCATAACCCCCGCCGGCCCATTGGCACGCGGGGTTCTGGGGGAGGCGCCCCAGGCAGGGGCGTCGGCCATCCTCTCCTTCCTCATCATCCCTTCCCTCTTCCTCTTCCACTGCCTCTTTGAACCACCAGTGCGCCCATTGTGAGCGAGCATTCACTACCAGGTCTGGCCTTGGTCTCCACGTCAGACGGAAGCATCCTGTTGCTGCTAATGCTGCAATTGAAATAGAAAGAGTACAGCCTAGGTATGCTTCCGAGGATTTGCGCAGGATGGCGGGGTGATGAGGTGGTGGCTGTGCGCAGTGGGGTACGTAATATCAATGTCTATTTAAGTGAGCGTTTTCCCACACGCACAGTCAATGCCATCTCAAAAACTCCGCCAGAGGCCTCACTATAGGCAGCTTGTCCAGGATGCTATCCTGGCAAATAGCAGTGGGGCCTCTCCTGCATCTCCTATTGCTGACGTGGAGCAGCAGCCTGCCATTCAGAATCCCTCCCCCAGGTCTTCTTGCCGATCTGAAGACCGAAGTCATGAGGCTCGGGGGGCAGGTAGGCCGCATTGAAGGCTACGAAAGCACCTAACTGCAGGATCTGGCGAGTCGGGCTGCTGAAGGGTCAGAAAACCTGGAGGATGAGGTTGCAGCCTATCTAGGGAGAATCTTCCCGCAGGTTGGGGATGCGACCGTGACGCAGCACCAAAGAGGACCTCCTCTTAGAATGGTGTTCCGTGGAGGTCGCAGAGGCAGCTAAGCAAGCAAGACGGCGGGAGTACCACCGGGTTCAGAGTTTGTGGAGGAAGCATCCGGCGCATGTAGCTGCGGAGGTACTGGAGGAGGCCTGGGGAAAATCAAGTTCAACCCCCTCTCCAGGAGTTTGTGGACTTCTGGGAGCCACTTCTGAATGCTCCCAGTCATGACCCTGGAGAGCGAGTGGTTCCCCCTAGTCTCCACCAGGGATTCCTTACGCGGCATCATGTGTTTACCGGTGCTACTTGACGAGGCACATAAGTGCCGTGGCAAGAACTCCACTTCCGCTGGATCTGATGGTGTTTCAGCCCGTCGCTGGAATAAAGCACTTAAGACAATTAAGCTGCTCATCCTCAACCTACTCCTCCTTGCAGAAAGACCCCCGAACGCGTTAACCCGTACCCGAACAGTGTTCATCCCAAAGAAAGGGGGAAGTGGGGCCTGGAGGCTATCGACCGATCTCTGTGTCCTCAGTAGTCTTCGGCCACTTCCAGAAAGTACTGGCATCTCGCCTCCAGGTGGCTGGTGTCATTGGTGACGTCCAGAGAGCGTTTCGGCCAGCGGATGGCACAGCGGAGAACCTTACAGTTCTCTAAACTGTCATCTCGCTGGCCCGTATTAAACGCCGGCAATTACATCTCGCCGCTCTGGATGTCACTAAGGCCTTTGACACCATCAGTCACTTTGCCCTGACCGATTGTCTTCATGGTGTTGGGGCCCCAACTCGATTAATTGAGTATGTGGCCTGTCTGTACCATGTAGGCGTGACGGTCCTAGAGGCAGGAGGTGAGATGTCAAGGGATATAATGATCGGATGAGGGGTACGCCAGGGGGATCCCCTATCACCACTCCTCTTCAACCTGGTCGTGGATATGGCCTTGGGTAAGCTGCCCACAGAAGTAGAGTTTGATCTCGCCCCTAGGGTGCGAGTAGGAGCATTGGCCTTTGCCGATGATTATCCTACTCGCAGAAACCCATGAGGGCTTGCAGATTGCCCTCAACGCATTTGCTAAGCAGCTAGCCAGGTGTGGACTTGTGGTCAACCCCGATAAATGCGGGTCGGTCTCCTTGGTCCCGTCGGGTCGCCAACATAAGGTGAAGGTTGTGGATGGCGGTTTTTGTCATTGGACAATCCCCCATTCCTTCCCGATCTGTGTTGGAGGTTTGGCGGTACCTTGGAGTCGACTTCATGGGGGTGGCCCACCATTACTGCCAGCCGTGTGGACCTTGGTGGAGCGCTAGCTCGCGTTACCAAGGCTGAATTGAAGCCACAGCAGAAGCTGCGCCTTCTCCGTACGTACTTACTGCCAAAGCTAACCTATGGGTTAGTCTTTGGTAGGCTTACGGCGGGGAGGCTGCAGGAATTAGATCGTGAAGTACGCTCTGCTGTGCGCTCATGGCTGAAATTCTCGCCTGGTGTCCCAAGTGCCTACATCCATGCACCAGTTAAATCTGGTGGGCTCGGTATTGTGTCCCTCTCAGCAAGCACCACCCCTCTCTGCGCCGCCAGCACCTGCTAGCCCTCTGAGGGTCGAGCTGGGGGGTCGCCCGTGCTGCTGCTGATCTTGATTTTGTCAGGCAGCAGCTAGCATGGTGCGACCGAGCAACACCATCTGCTCCAAAACCCAGTTCGTCTGCTGAGTTCGCTGCTGCGCTGCATGAATCAGTAGATGGTAAGGGAATTCCGACAGTGCTCTGAAAGCCTAATCTCTTCCCAGTGGGTAGATTGGGCTTCGGAGGGCATTGGGGCCCGCGACTACCGACACTTCCACGCCGTCCGTGTGGTATCTTTGCCAACTGCGTTGAGGTGTAGGAGTGGTAGTCGTGGGCACCCTACCCCTTTGCCGCGCCTGTCGGAGTCGAAGTGAACATCTTTATCATGTGGTGCAGCAGTGTCCACGAACTCATGGGTGCCGCCATTCTACATCATGATGCGGTCGCCAGCAGATAGCAGTGCCTTGGTCATCTAGCGGCTGGGATGTTGAGAGGGAGAGGTATACCACATGCCGAGTGACCAGGGTAAGAGCCCAACATCGTTGCCCGTCAAGCCCGGCCGGCCAGTCTTGCATTATCCTGGATGTCCAAGTTGTCAATGGCACCTTGGACATGGAGCAGACTTGGCGGGCTAGATAAGGAAAATGACACGAATGATTTACGGCAAGCAGCATCGGAGCTAAAAGGAGTGGCACCCAACAACATCAGGGTGATGGCTGCAACATTGTCATGGTGTGTGCGGGAAAAGCGCCACAGAGTTAAGCGAGTTGGGCATCTCGGTAGGCGCACTCCGTGGTATCACCACCCGCCTCCTGCTCGGCTCATATTTGAACTGGTGATTGTTCTATAGAGGCACTTCCCTTCATCCCTCTCTCCCACCCCCACCATCCTCATCTTCCCTAATCCCAAGGGCCGGCATCGGGTGAGTCCTGGGCGTCCTCCCCATTATATTTGATTTATTTATTTTGCTTCCTCACTACCGAAGGTAGGGAAGCTTTGTATTCGTGAAAGAAGTGAAAAAAAAATGTCCTCCAAAATCAAAATTTCCACTTGCTCTTTGCGTTTTAGAGCTTCCCGAACAATTTTGGTTCCGTGTCTGTCTGTCTGTCGGTGTCTGTGGTCAATCCTTGTCCCGGGCAAAACTATACTCACCTGTGGTCCGATTTTGATGAAATTCTCAGGGATTGTGCGGGTTAGGTCCTAGACGGTCCCTATAAATTTCAGCACCTTCGGACCAATAGGAGCGAGTGCGCATGCGCAAACGTGAATTTCCTGGAACCTCGGTTTCTCAGTTTCTAATGAACCGATTTTGCTCAAATTTGAAGGTTAGTTAGGGACTAACTTCTAAGAGACACCCTATAAGTTTCAATCAAATTGGTCAAGCAATAGCCGCTGCGCATGCAATGGAGAATGCTGAAGGCGCCTGAGTGATCACTGATCAGCTGAGTGAGCTCCAAGGCCATTTTCTCTCCTGTTGAACGCAGAAAGCTGAAATTTGAGAGGCAGGGTCAATGGAGAATGCTGAAGGTGCCTGAGTGGTCAATGATCAGCTGAGTGAGCTCCAAGGCCATTTCCTCTCCTGTTGAACGCAGGAACCTGAAATTTGAGAGGGCGGGTCAATGGAGAATGCTGAAGGCGCCTGAGTGATCACTGATCAGCTGAGTGAGCTCCAAGGCCATTTTCTCTCCTGTTGAACGCAGGAAGCTGAAATTTGAGAGACAGGGTCAATGGAGAATGCTGAAGGTGCCTGAGTGGTCACTGATCAGCTGAGTGAGCTCCAAGGCCATTTCCTCTCCTGTTGAACGCAGGAACCTGAAATTTGAAAGGGCGGGTCAATGGAGAATGCTGAAGGTGCCTGAGTGGTCACTGATCAGCTGAGTGAGCTTAAATATTACAGTGGAAGAAAGATAAAGAGGGAGAGGGAGCAAAACCTTTTCAAGGTATGTCACATTTTAGCCATTAGGCTCTAAGCGGAAATCATCCGGGGGTGCAGGGGGCGAAGCCCCCGCCGAGGCGCGCAGCGCCGACTTTTCGCCAACTGATTCTTTACGTCCATGTTACAATGAGTGAGGAAGCTATACTGCCCACCCAACTTGGCAGACGTTTTTTATATATTTAACAGGGGTTTCTTAAAAGGGAGGCTTAAAAGAGTATTTCAATCATGAGAAGCGAATAGAATGTTCAGACTACTATGGACCAAAGGAAGCGTCAATAGAATTTTACCCCAATTAATTTCGGCAACACTTTTCAAATCCCCAGAAAGAAAAAGACACCCTGCTCACTAGCAGCAACCAGAGCAGATAGAAATTCGCCTTTGGAGCTAGAGTGGTCTCTTAAGCGGTATAACCACGGTGGTTTTGACACAGTTTGCATAGATAACACCTTTACGATTGAATGAACAAATGAGAAATACTCACGAAGCTGGGTCGAACATGTTGGAGAGCATAAAACACTGGGTGGCGATTGGTGGTGCGATACCGGGGTTTACCGCACTGGGAGTTTGCATGTTTAGGGCTGAGGCAGCAGCAGCTGGTATCTGCATACCGGTACCTGCGGAAAAGTTACAATTCTTACAAATGCCAACACTAATCTTGATTAAATGTACGGGTTAGTTACGGTAGGTTAGAATACAATTATCATCTACGTACTTTATTGGAAAATCCATCTGAGTGGACGAGCGCTCGACTTGCTGGTCAAGACGGATTCTCAATAAGATATCTTGGTTTTGGAAAATCAGAGCAATTTTTGGAACAACAAATATAATGAGAAGTGAAGAGTACAAGGAAAAACCTCCATCATCGACATTTTATCGAAAATTAGTTGATCTATATGAAGTTGAGGTGAGGAATCAGAACATGCAGTCATTTTTGGGAGAAAAACCACGTCCTTGCCGTAAATATGGGATCAATGAAGGACAGTAGCGGGGGAACCCCGTGCTTGCAGTTTAAATGTCCTCCGTTCTGGACTTTCTGGCTGGGTAGGTATTAGTGCTGCGAATTCTGGTCACGTTATTCCTTCTGTGGTTCACATTAGTCAACGCGATATAAGACAAGACAAAGCAATTCTACCACTTCTCAATCAGGTTGAACCACCTGAACAAGAAGAGGAAGACAAAAACGAATATATTGACGATCCTTCAATCGACGAGTATTGAAGGGAAAAAATGATGCTGATTTGTACGTAATGTAACAATGAGGAATTTCACCATGTCGGAATTTTCTATTTTTGACCCCAAAATCGGATTCAGCACCTCGAAAAGCCCCCTGCGGTAAACTTTCAGCCCGTACTTCCTAATTTACGAATAAACAAAACAGTGTAGAAAATATGAACGTTTAAAAAA
>CM019176.2:62876372-62890997 GCA_009739505.2 Apolygus lucorum | reverse complement strand
CCGTACTTCCTAATTTACGAATAAACAAAACAGTGTAGAAAATATGAACGTATAAAAAAACCGGGAGGATGACGTCAACCTGGAATACTTAGTTCATTTACGGCCGCTTGAAGCGCTGAGATCGTAAAATCTATAGTCCCCTGATGCAACAATTCACAAACCAGTCAAGTTCGAAATCGAAAAACTGAAGAAAAAAATAGAAAAAGCAAGATGGGGAAAAGTAGGTTTCCCCTGCTTTTGTTTGATAACTTTCCTCTTAGAAAACACGATTTCGTCGTACCATCGGCCAACACTGGGAGGAGACGGCGATCCAAACAGCCAATCAGTGAGTGTGCTGAAGAGGTCTGTTTTCCCGGTTATTTTTTGAAATCATAAATTTTGATTGTCTCCCAAAAATAACAGGAGACTTATTTTCCGAAATCACCCCGACTTTCATCTATCCCACACCATTAACTATTCAGGAAAAATGCAAACAGAATTCGGTGAAATTCCTCATTGTTCATGTACTAATGTTTTTTGCAAATGACAATGATTTCAAGAGTTATACGTGATTTTTCACGTCCATATTTCCTAAACCATCAATCTTAACGCTTATAGAATTTTCTTAAATCCAAGGAAGGTTTTATGCTGAAAGAGCAGGTTCCTTGCGACATTTTTTTCTATCAATATCTGTTTGGTAGTAAGAAAATTGTTTCCCTCCCTGCGATGTGTTGGTAGATAGATTGTGAACATAATTTCCTAATTATGTTCACAAAATTAGGAAATTAATTAATTATGCTAATTTTCTAATTATGTGTATGTGGGACTTTGGAAACTCCGGGAAAATTCCTTTCCCGGAGTTTCCAAAGTCCCAGATATCAATTTTATTCAATGCAAACTTTAATTTGCGATTGTCTCCAAATCAGCTTTTTCGGGATGTTGGGTTTTTGTTCCTTGTACCCTTCAAATCCTTATTTTTTCATAGTATTAAGGTAAAACTCTTTTTGTGATACTGAAAACCTACCTTCCGCCAGTTTAAACATGAGCTGAAGCCGACCAGTAGCTCCTAGATCTATTCCTGATCGGTCTAATTCGTCTGTGTCGATTTGGTTGGCGAAGTTGTGACCGACGTCCATCCGTTCCGTGACAGTACCGACTCTCATTGGACGACCCGCCAGCTCAAACCCGTTGAGTTGTTCTAGGGCTCGTTTGGCATCCTCAGCATGATGGAACTGGAATAATAACCACAAAATGAAACATGGTTTCAAGAATTTCTGTAAATAATGATTAATTGACGGAACAGACGATTTACAAATCTAGGAGTCATAATAAGATCAAAACCTCAAATATGACAATTGTGCCTCCCAGGAATGTTGTATTTCACAAATAAACTAACGGTCCTTTTTCCACAGGAATGAGGTCACAACGGCCAAACACTCAATGGCCGACTTGTCCCTCCCCGGGAGGACTAGAACCCCCGGAGTACGGGAACGGTATATAAGGGCCATTCCTGTGGGAAAGCGATATACCAACTTGCAAACTCTCAAATAGATCTTATCGCTTCAACAACCCATACCAAATCTCAAACCTAAAAGACTTAGAAAACTAAACCTCAGTAGTAAGCCGGTTTTGTGCAGACCGGGGCTACACTTCAACATCCTCCACATTTCATTAACTTCAATTGGTGAGCTGGTTTCTATAAAGACCAGAAGCCTTTTCCCTAACAATTTAGTAAGCCGGTTTTGTGAAGATTGGGAGCTAAATTGTCCAAACAACGTCCCTTCAAAATTAAACACACAAATTTCTTCTTCCAAATTTTAGAGCATAAACTTCCCGTATTTTGAATCATTCATTCTTAAATTGGAGTCAGTAAATTCATTAGTCGTCCGTAGCAAACCCTACTTAGCCAAAACATAACAACAATCAATGTCATGACTGTTGGAGCTTACCGTGATGAAGCCATATCCTTTCGATCGTCCCGTTTCTGGGTCTGTCATCAACTGAACCGTGTCGATTTTGCCGAACGGCTCGAAAATACCCCTCAACATGTCTTCAGTGATGTTGAAATGGAGAGATCCTATATAAAGTTTCATTGGTCCAGGCATACCGCGGGGAATGAGGTTGGGCATCGAATTACCAGTTCGATTTTTCTCCGCTTGCGTCTGTTGCACTATTATTGGAATGCCAAGGAGTTTCTGGCCAGTCAAACCGAGAGCCTGCACAAAAAAAACTCAAAGTAATCACTGAGGTCAACGGGATCACGAAAAGTCACAACAGTATGTATCTAAGATACGAAGAGTTTTACATACCAAGGGAACCGATTCAGGGTCTTTGAATTCGATGTACGCTATTCCTTTGAATCTTCTTGTTTTGTTGCATGTGATCAACCGCACGTCTCGCACCTGGAAAACATTTCAATTATTGTAATAAGACTTATTAATTTCAACATTTTCTCCAATTTTTGTTGAGCTAAAATGAGGTTTATTAACTTCTTCATAACTAAGTAGATCCAGCTTCTGATATTGTTGAGAGCAGAAATCATGTCTTTGAGAGCTAAAGATTTTTCAGCTGACCACAAACAACATTACCTTTCCAACGGAAGAGAAGAACTCTTCCAAATCCCTGCCTCTAACTCTTTGAGATAACTGCATACAGAAGACTGTTCGGGCATCACGTTCTTCGGGCGAGAGATCATCAAGTGGGGGTCTGCAACATAAATTTTTGCGAATTATTGCTAATAATGGCCGTAATAATGGAATGACATGTATAAATTCAACAGGTAAAAAGAACGGAGGTAGAACTCTTTTCTAATTCGAAAATACTGACTTTTTCATAACTATACGAGTACACCAACAAGCAAAGATGTTCAGCCAATGAGGAATGTTAATGAATTCTGTTAGCATTTTCCATAGTTTTTCATTCGGGACAGATGAAAATCGGGTTGATAGAGGAAAATAAGTCGCCTGCTATTTTTAGGTGACATTAATTCTTGATTTCAAAAAATAATTGGAAAAAGGATCCTTTCAACGTACTGCAGTTCATTAGAGAGTTTTCGCCACGTCTTTTGTGACGACCGTCAGCGTGTGATATCCAAGCAACCGTCTGAAAATGGTGACTGCGCATGCGTGACGACTTGGACGGCGAGCTCGGTCGTCTTGGACGCCACCAAATGCCGGCTTTTGGCGGCGTCGAGGACGACGGCTTACTTGACTACTGCACCCTTCATAACCTCACACTTTTATAACCAGTTTAAATTTACATCGGATGTAGCAGGATTTTGTGTTGTGTTCGAGACCCGTGTTTTGGTTCTCGATTTTAGCTTTCATTTGTAGAACAGTTTTCTTTTATCGGGGAATTATCAAGTTTTTCATCTCTCAAAACAAACTATTCGTCACCAGAATTCTGTTATCTTCGATCAAGATCAAGTGACTCAATCGTATACTATTGGTGACTCTGTGCGAATTTTACATTGTTTGAATGTCAATGAAATTTCTGAATGAATGCACCCTTGATTTTCATTTAATGTTGTATATTATTTATTCATCTACCAACACACCTAACGACAGATCTACAATAAACAGGCGATGGGAATCAGTTCACGTAAGTAGGTACCATTTAAGATTTCTATTGATTGTTCCGTTTGCTGTGATCATCGTACTAGTAAGTTGAATGTCTAGTTGGAAAAAGTGCTCTTACAACAGTTATGAAGTTATCTAGAGATAATTATGCTACGGAGGTGTTGTTAGACAAACAAGAAACCAGTAGATAGGTAGCTACTGCAAAATCTGCAGTTAAGTAGTTGGTATTTGAGACCCAGAAAATGCAGTGCGAACTCCGGAAAACGTATGTTTGTGGTGCTCACTACATAGGTAACTACCCATTTAAACTAGGTGAATACAATCAAAATCATTGGTAGGGCGGTTTTTTTTCATCGCAATGTTGGGTCAGAAAAGGATGTAAATAGGTATCCAAGTAGTAATAGATTTTTTCAATACGGCGAATCGCCGAATATTCCAAATTTCATTCTGAAAAACTCATTTTGAGACCCCCAGAGTCTGTATCAGCTGTTCGCTATCGGCCATTTTCGAGTGACTTCGCAGGTCGGTAGCTATTTAGCGTGACTTCCAGAGTCCGCACCTTGTTTTGTTACGACTCAAAATCCACCAAAAAAAGTTAGCATCTGCGTCTGCTAGCCCCATCTGTCTCAAGTCGTCGCGCCTGATGTGGCAAAAACTCTCTATTGGCTGTCGGGATCGCCGCCCCCTTCCCTGTTTCACCAGTATTACCTCAAGGGAAAGCTACATAACATGAAAACAGTGAAATCCTCATTCGCCTTTAAGTAAATGGCTGGCGAAGGGAGGGGGGGGGGGAACCAGGTAAGTCGTTTTGGGGTGAAAATCTAGATATCTTCACTGTAGGCGTTATTTTGTGTCAGCTTACGTTTGCCAGTATCAGCGTAAGTCTAACATGCTTCTTACGGGCTGGGGCGTTATTGATTATTCGGTTAACTCTCATTCCCGAAATTTCTGTTACAAGAACAAACCGGTAACTGAGTTTACCTACTATTTCTCAGTGAACTAAATCGTGCTTAGCCAGTAGGTTGGCTGATAGTGGGTGAGCAGTTAAGTCTGAAAATTTGGTTGCTCGTAACCAAGTAAATATGGAAATTAGACTGCACGTAACCAGGAAACTCGACAATTAAAAAAAACATTGAATTTACCATTAAGATGTAATTTGAGGGGCAGTTCGAGCTATCATTTCGGTTTTAGGATACTTTCGTGAAAAAATGGCAGGGATAAGTATAAATTATTGTGGATATCTGAATTTGGAATAAAATTTGAAACTTTAAAAATTCTCTTCTGTAAAATTTCATATTTTGTACTTCCCCCCGCCAACCATTTTTTCTTTAAAAAGTGTTATTTTTTGTGTTAAGGTCGTGTTAGAAAAAATTAAGAGAGCTTTAAATAGAAACTACAATCAAACCTCAAGGCATAATAGTGTCCTCACACATCATTCAGAACCAAAACAATAAAAAATCACGTTTTGTTGATATATTTTGGGGAAAATATGGAGCAACTCTGACGTTAGTGCACTATTTGATAGTGCTTGATAAATATAAATTTTTAATACTATTTTGATCATTTTTGTAATAAATTTAGTCATAGAAGTAACTCAATGTATTGACTGAAATTACATGAGGAGGGAGTAACATCAAATAATGGGGTAGTTGCATGGGTCGGAATTTCGTGTTTTTGACTTCAGATTCGAATTTAGCGCACTTAAAAACGTATCTGTACCTGTTTTCAGTTAGAAATTCCATTTAGTTTAGCCGTATTTCAATAAAGAAGTACCGTGCTTTTTAGTGTTGGCGGGCCACTCCTCTTACGTCATCCCTAAACGAGAATCTCACAATAGAGTGCGTTGAGATCACTGCCATCGAGGACAACTCGAGTCAGAAACATTGAAATATAGTTGCAAAATAATGGTGATGGTTAAAAAAACTTTGAAATATATTTTTCAAGCTTTACATGTTTGAATTAATCGTTTAAATTGAAAGTTTTGAAGCATATTTTGGTTATTTTTCTTGTTGTTAAAACCTCGCGATACTTTTACGGTCATGTTATCACGTTATCAGTGGACACATTTCTGGTGGTGCGGTCTGAGTTCGTACCATAGTTTATACCGGTATTTACCTACCATAATTTATTAGTTGATTGGTTTGGAAAATATTGTTCTCTGTAAAGTTTCAAGAAGCTTTTAATAAACGCTTGCATACGAGTTTGCAACACATGTCTTCATTTTTTCCCGCTACCTACCCAATAATCTGCTTTCGAATGTTGTTGACAGTTCTTTTAACTCAGGGGTATATCTTAGTTTCTTCCGTAAGTACAGCGGTTTTGGCAGCATATAATTTATGCAAATATTTAGGGCTTTCCAACGAATGGTGAACGGTTTTTTCTACGAACACAAATGACGAAGATAAAGTTAGGTAGGAACGACTTGGTTGTAAGTAGAAATCATCAGATAACCAACCGTAACTTTTTTCGTTCATGTGCCAAAGTATTGAAATAAAATGTCTATATGCCAAAATGGAGAGCCATCGATTAGAGTTTCGAGGTGGCTTTCCTGGAAAATATGCCGTATTCGTATACTGGCATGTAGCACGATTTTTACGTCAGTAAAAAGTTCGTCAGCGCCGAAATAAGAGGAGCCAAGAATGAAGGTAAGTTGACACTTTTGCAGAAAGTAAAAGATCAGTTGTTTTCTTGAGTGTAGTACTTCTTCATCAAAATGGTTGCAGTAGCTCATTTATTGGAAGTTTCATCGTAGTGTCATTATCCTGTACAACGTAGTACCAATGAGTGTTTGTAAATTGTTAAATAAAAGGATGTTGGTTATGTCCAACTTGGAAGAATCTAGCAAATTTGCGAGGTTGTGGCTCGAGTATCACCAGAACACCGCGTTTCTTCACAACCATATAAGGTTTCAGTTACAGTAGAGGGAATGCCAGAAGGAAACGAAATCTTAAATGCAACATGTTTCGATTGCGCTGCTAGCAAAATTCAGTATGATAGCACCTCAAACGAACGTAAACAAACAGAGGTTGCTATCAAAGGACCCCCCTGGGCAAAGGATCCCTCCGGCACAGTACCCCCAGGTCGATAACCTTGCGTCAGGGTAACAGTGGTGTAGGAGTCTCTTGGCCCCCTTCACACCCGTGACGTAGCCCCCACCCCGCAGCGTCCAAGCCGTGTGTAGGTTTTCCCGCCTGAATCCGAGAATCCCGTTCTTTGAAAAAATCTCTAAATTTTTAGGAAGCGTTTCTGGGAGTTTTATTTGCAGATTCGTACTTCAATAGAGATTCTCTACACAGAAAAAATACAAAAAAATATCATGCAACTACCCCATTTAACTAAATATATAATAATCACTGTTGAGTTGAAGCTCAGACCTAGTGGTAACCAGACGTAGGTATCTCTATGTTTAGTGTGCTGAAGCCACCAAGTCAAGCCTACAGCTCTCTCTTGAAAATGGTGGAATAAACCTCCAAAACGTTGGCAAACACATTTCTTATGACCGAACCTCAAAAACCTCTTCAATTGATTTGACCTTACGTCATTACATTGGTCATAACTCCCTTAATTTCCTGTGTAAATTAAAATTAGAGGATACCGTTGGAAAGAACACAACACTCCTATCGGACAAAAGCCTGACTTTTTTTTTTTAATTTGATTCAAGGTTTGAGACATCAAAAAGTCCTCAGAAAAGACAATTTTACCTAATTGGGGAAACCTCTAATTTTTTCAATCGGAAATTGAACTATGAGAACCAATATTTTATTCAAAATGAAATAAACTGCAGTTTTGCGGTAAAACCTGCCCCAAAATCTCAGCTTTTCAACGGTCGTCATTTTAATTTTAAAGTATTGAAGCGCCTTTCATAGCTTCAGTCAATGTTTAATTGAGTATTTGAGATGTGTTAGAATTAAACGATGAACTAAATCTGCTCCTGGAGTGATATCACCTTGATAAAGTGACGTGATAAGCAGGTATCGCGATTGCAATATGAAGAAAAGTAATCTAAAGCTGGCCGTCCACTAGGTCGACAGCGCGGCGCGGCGCGACGCGAAATTCCTAGGCTCCGTCCACTGGAGCGGATAAAATTTTTCGACCCGCCGTTTTGCCACGGTGCCTTCTCAGGAAAATGTCGGGCATAGGTATTATGTTTTCATCGGACGACGAAGAAATGTTCCTTTTAGTTGCAGCTTTGGAAGCAGATGAGGAGGACCAAATCGGTGGGAAAAGGAGAAGATTTTGGGTCCATCCAATAAAGAGGATGAACCTGGGGGAGCACAATCACCTGTTAAAAGATTTGCTAAGAGACGAGCAAAAGTTTATATAGTATTTTAGAATGTCGAGGGGGAAGTTTTTCGAGCTTCACACATTGATTAAGCCTCGTTTACAAAAGCCGAACACTGACGAAAATGACCGAGGTCGACAATTTTTCGCTTCGCCCTCCGTCCACTAGGTCGACAGCGCGGCGCGGCGCGGCGCGACGCCGCGCTCCAGAAGTCTGGAGAGCGGCAGATTGCGAAAAAGTTTCGACCCGCGCCGCGCTGTCGACCTAGTGGACGGGCTCCCATTTATTTCCCATTATATTTCTAGAAATTTTTTTTTGCGTCGCGCCGCGCCGCGCTGTCGACCTAGTGGACGGGCACCTTAAGACGAATAAATTGTTATTAAATCTTTCTTTCGGGGTTCTTATTCAACCAAAACTGTACAGTATTGCACTGGTACTAAGTTTGGCTCATTCATTTATGGTAGAACATTTCAAGCTTTTGGTATGCGCCTGTAGTCGATGTTAGCTGCATTAAAAAATATATATACTACGTAAGTAGTTCCAAAGAACTTACGCTCCCACAGGTGGAGATTTCCGGTACTTGGAGTATGGCTCTTTCCTTCCAGGGAGTAGCAGTGGCGTCAAAGACCTCTTCCTCCTGTTCTTGGATCGATCTCGGCTCCTGCTCTTCGACTTCTTTCTTCGGTCCTTGCTCCGACTGCTCGAGCTCCTCTTCCGATCCTTGCTTCTGCTCCTTCGTTCCTTGCTCCGACTCCTCTTCTTATGACGATCCTTCTCCTTGCTTCCATGGCGACGCTCCTTGTCCTTCTCCCGATCCTTGGACTTCGAACGGTCACGATGTTTGCTCTTTCTGTGGTCAAAGAATTTATTGTTTTTAAAAATCACCGTTTGTCACGACAAAGAAAATACGAAACATTGAATAAATACAAAAGAAAAATATTGTTCAGAACTTACCCAGAGGATTTATGGCTTCCAGAAGACCCATTTTCTTTAACGGATTTGTCCTTGCTCTCCTCCTAAACAGCAAAACGAGGTAATCCACAGCACCAGCAGGGGGGACAGACAATTTAATATTAATAATCATAATAAGAATAATTCACAACATCGATTTTCTGGAGAAATCGGTCTCATTCATGTGGTGAGAGAGAAATGTGAGGAGTCGAGGGATGAGATTAAGAAGGGAATGAGATCGTAGGAAGGAAAGGATATATTGTTTTATTTTCCCTAAATGGTTTTTTGTTTTTTTTTCTTTTCCATCCATTCGAGATGGTTTGTGCGCTGGTCCGACACATGATCTTACCTTCCGTTGGGATTGCCCTCAGCCGAGAACATTTCATCCGTACATAGCACAGCCCTTATTCTGCAAAGATATTGGCCAATGAACATCTTTGTAGACAGTTACAATTATTTTGTCTTGTTTGGTTGACTCAACAAATTTACTGATTGCATTGCCCTTCAGTCAAAAACCAAATGAAGCGACCAATTGATTTGAGTTGACAAATTAATAAAATGAAATTATCATTTTGCAAATTGATTCGAAAAAAGGAAAAGTATTCATAATTAAAAAATGAAACTCATTAAAAATAAATTTCATAAAACGAATTGTGCCTCCAAAAGGGTTGAGGCACAAGTTAGTTAACGCTACAACTAATGACCATCGACATATTACCATTTAAACGGGATAAAATGCTGTGGAGTCTTCTTGGCAAGGCAAACATCATTATCGTACCCTACGCCGAAAGAAGGAACTTTATGAGGTTTTCTTAGTGCACATGACAATAAATAAAATTGAAACAGTATGAACAATAATCATTAAATAAACATTCTGTACCCCAGTTACCCTAAAACGAATCGGTTTAAAATAAGCAGGGAAAATGGAACTTCTTCCGGGTCAGAAATCGGAACTGTTATAGGATTTTGCGAACGCCACCTAAAAAAACGATAAACTTTGATAGATTTTCAAAAAAGGCGAGTCAGGTTGAAAGAAATTAATAAATTTTCTATGTATTAACAAAGAACGTGATAAAAATAATGGTAGTGAAGAACAGTACCTAAGAACCGTCCGTGGACCGATTTTGGAGAGAAAGGTTCTGTCCAAAAACTGTAAAGGCTGACGATAGAGCTCGGATAATCTAAGAAAACAGACGTCATGAATTCCCTTGTTTGATGAAAGAAGACACTATCTGACGAAAGCTCTAAACCAAACCAAATTATGCACACAGAAATATAAAAAAAAATTACATTTTTATGATTAGAAAAATCAGGAATTACGACTGTAGCCTACCGCAATCAGAAGAATCATCAACCAACACTGGACTTGGGACAATCATGTTTTTAATCCACTTTTTATTGTCCTCTAAATGTGGACAATATGATGTAAGGTTAGTTCGTCTGTCTGCTGCTTCGAGCGCTCATCGAGATTCTTCTAACTGTGGAGAAACCTTCGTCACAATATGGTTCAAAGTTGCTATCGATGGTTTGGTTTAGAAGCATTTCAGGACTAAAGAAATTACACTATGTATCCTTTGGTACCTTTTGCGTGGTGAGGGCGGCTAACACCATCTCTCATGGCGTGACATACAATTGTCTACAAGATAGAGAAGTTTCTATTGTAAGTAATGTAACACATCGTTTAAACGTTAGGATTTAACTCTTCAACTATTGTACCTTTTAGTAAGTAGACCACATGTTCAGAAACAATGGTAGTAAATAATTATTGATCAGGAAACTACTATTATTGAATTTATGTTGTGACCAACGAGCAATATTTCATGAAAGAGGATACTCTGAAATCCAATAAGTGCCAATCCTTTTAGGCAGAGGTTTGTTTGACGATCGAAGCACCGGTGGATAGAAGTGTGCGAGTGGATGAATGGGCAATGAGTACTTGTAGGTACTGTTAGCAGATTGAAAGAATGCAGCTGACCTATTTCCCGAAGGGTATACTTGCTAACATAGACGACTACCTGTTCCAAAATCTTAAGTAGCCTGGTGAGTCGGGCTGGGGGAAGGGCCGAGCCTCTGTATCTCACCCCTTTGTAATCCGGGCATAGAGCATACTCGAGTCATAATGAGGTAGATGATTGATAATGATAGTAGATATTTGATTGAATTTGACGCCCGTTCCCACAATGTCCTATTTTTACGGTAAATTAAGATAGTTATGGTAATTTTAGTGACAGGGTCAACAAAAATAAAAAATAAAAAATAAAATAAAAAAAATGGCGAGATGGACTTCAACCTCACTATGCTGCTTTGGCGAGAGGAGTTGTGTGGGATCTGTTAGGATTTCGTGGAAAAATCTCTGGTGATAATGAGGTTTCCCAATTACCAACCAATTGATGGAGATTCCGAATGATCGAAAATCGCCACATTGCTCTCAGAATTCGGGACTTTCAGGCTATTCTACACTGGATCGGTAAGGTCCAGAATCCAACAGGCAGATATTGTCAGCACGAGGATGATGCTGCTCATACTTTCTCTGTCTACCCAAGATGGGAACATAAAAGAGGACAGCTGCAGCGCATCACAGGAAATATAGCACCCAGTACCCTGGTCAAAATAATGCTGGACAGGGAGTACTGGAGAGCAGTTGCTGCATTTAACTTACTAAAAAAGAGGAAAGACATGAGGTCACGGGAATGAGAATAAGTTTCTCCCTTGAGAAATGAAAATCAAACGGTGACGGCAAAAAAGCGCCATTGACATGGATATCTCTCAAAAGTAATGCTGAAAAGGCGGATCTGAGGAGATACCCTGAAGGAGGAAGGGCTTGTGAAGGTTACCACACTCAACACGTGTCAATAATCAGTAGGACTGTCCCCGGCCTAGACGAAAAACCTTCCCGTTGACTCTCTCCTATTCACCGTCCTCCATGTGTGGTTTTCGCATGTTATGTTGGACAGACTGAAGGGTTATAATCTCTCACGGGACCTTGAAACTGTTTTACCGCTGAAATACTGATTTTTGAACGTTTGAAAGGCTCCTTCAAACTTCGCCTCTTCCACCATGTGTGGAAGGCAGGCAGAGAGGAGGATCGCAGCGTCCATTACCGGTGGACACTCTCTAATTTAGTTAGTATTCCAGTAACACGAGAGTCCAATACTTCCATATCGCAATAGGTAAATGACAACGAAAAAAGGGCTGTACAGCACCTCTTTCCTCCAAGAATGAAATGTGCATTGCTCTATCAATTATTCAATAAACATTATCTGTTCAAATCTCGTGCAACCAAGCAACTGAGGTGCCGATAAGAGCTGCAGACATAGTTACAGTCACCAGTAGAAATCGAATTTCCAAATGAGTCGGTCCGTGAGCAGTTTTCCCCACTGCAACACAGGCAAGGTCATCACAGACATCACAAGTGGCAAACGAGTCGACCCCTGTGCGAAGGGCCTAAAATTCAATGGGCTCCAAGTATAATTACGGACAGCATATCATTGATGTAAGTCTGAGTAATGATCTGATGTTTACTAATCATCATAATTAACGTATAATGATCACCATCATACTACAATGCACTTCAGGTAGTATTGTTGCATAATGAAAATGGTTATAAACCTGCGTACACCCTTTCATCAACTAACCAAAATAGCATTTGCAACAGAAATTCTGATTAAACAACAAAAAATACTCGTATACGATAGGTAGAAGTGCCCGTAAGTTGAGTGTTTATGAAACAACGAATTACTATATTTCACGGAGCGAACAAAGAAGTTACCCAAGAAATGGCCTTGCTCCACTTTCGCTACATTAATACCAGTAATTTGAGGTAGTGGGACGTCAGCGAGTGGAAAACTCTAGTTGTACAACACAACAGAAGGAATCTTACGACGATATGGAAAGAAAACGAAGGTGTCTCTGTTTGATATGCCAAGGGCTTAGATTTGTTTTATTTTACACTGAGAAAGAGGAAATCAAATGATATTTAGTGATGATATTCTATGATGCAGTCGAATAGATTTTGAAAACTATTATTGGGAAAATAGTTCTGAATTTCCTCAAGTTCGGGAAATTTTTTCGGTTTCTTGACAACACAATAAAACATTTCTGAGCATGATAAGGTAAACAGAAGAAACTATTTGACTGCAGTCAAGATTAATCGTAGAGTTTGTTAACGGCCCCTCTGTCTTTAACACGTTCACTGCGGGTCTGATTTTGTAAACCTTCCCACCAAGCGGAAAACTTTTTTTTCGCCTATCGCCTCAGAATGCTTCAAATATATGTGATATGGCACTAAAAAGTTGTTATTGCTATGATTTCTTAGAAATTTGCTAATGACGCACCATATGCGTCATCCGCCTGGCAGGTGTGATCAGTGGGTTTCCAAGCTGTTTAGTCACTCATTGCCACTTATTGCAATGAATGACTGAACAAAGCTCAATCATATAACACGGAAGATTATATAATTATACTTTATATTTTCAACCCAAACATTCACAAAAAAGAGCAGTCGAAAATGGAACAGCTGGGAAAACAGAGAAATTTGCATACAAGAATAAAAAATTGAACAATTGAACAAAATTTGCATACAAAATAAAAACTTGAACAGTCGAACAAAATAATAATGAGATCAATTCGCCTAATATTTTATAGGTATTTGCTACCTACCTGAAAAATATAAAAGCTGTGAAAAAAATTAACTAACTAAATAGACTAAAAAATTGACTAACCTTGGAACTTTGGAGGATGATGGCCCATCAGTCATCTAGAAATGAATTAGGTAGGCACCAAACGTTACTAAAAATTCAGTAAAAACACTTCACTATAATAACAGATCAAAACCGCGATGAAAGTTAGTTTATTCGTTGAAAATAGTCGAAATGAAACAAGAAATCAAATAAGATAACAACGGGAAGCTGGGCACCTACCGAGTGCACACTGACGGACTACAAAAATCGAGGAATATGAACTTCCTACACATCGAATCATGCTTTTTGAAGTATATATTACAACTTACCTTTATTATTTCACGTTTCCACGCCAAAAATCCACGAAAAACTCACAAAATAAGGTAATAAATTGAGGAAAAACCAAGATCACTTGCAAACGAACCTGCTGTGACTGTAGATGATAAAACAATGTGAAAGCCTTGTTCTTATCACAAACGACGCTTTGTGTGGGTAGTTTGGACCCATTTCTTGCAAGTAAACAAGCTTCGGAATACTTTCCTGCCAGGCGGATTTTAAGAAAACATTCTGAAAACGAAGGGGCTCATGACGCAACGTATGCGTCTCCCGCCTGGTGGCCCCGACTCGCATGACGCAACGTATGCGTCTTCCGCACGGGACGTGTTAAACGGGTTTTTTTTTCAAACATCACAGAAATGTCGAATGAGAAGAACAATAATCCAAAACTCGTAACATAGGCCTAAGCCGAAATTTATCTAGTTAATGCGAGGAAGAAGGAAAAATCACGTTTTTGATTGATAATTTCTTCACATTGAGTAGTTTTGAAATTATTTTGCGCGTCCTTACTTACGTTTTCAGAGTTTATTGTTTTCAAAAATGAAAATAATTCAGATAAAAAAAAAATGAAAATAAAAAAAACTTCAGATAAATGGGTAGAGAGAATCCAGGATGGTTATGCAAATAATCTTCCTATTTCTAGCTATCCTATATCTTTACCACCTCCAACTCCTCTTCTCACTCATCTATCTTTGAGTATGATTCAATGAGCAGTTCGGTACGTTTTGAAATATTGGAGGTACATAATATTGTGTGGTAAATGGCAAAGGAATGTGTCAACGTTTGTGAGAGAAGAACTGGGTCGGCTAATGAGCTTACT